>CAKAOH010015786.1:0-24453 GCA_916701665.1 Sebastiscus tertius | reverse complement strand
CATTTTCAAAGGGGTCCCTTGACCTCTGACCTCCAGATGTGTGAATGTAAATGGGTTCTATGGGTACCCACGAGTCTCCCCTTTACAGACATGCCCACTTTATGATAATCACATGCAGTTTGGGGCAAGTCATAGTCAAGTCAGCACACTGACACACTGACAGCTGTTGTTGCCTGTTGGGCTGCAGTTTGCCATGTTATGATGTGAGCATATTGTTTTATGCTAAATGCAGTACCTGTGAGGGTTTCTGGACAATATCTGTCATTGTTTTGTGTTGTTAATTGATTTACAATATTAAATATATACATACATTTGCATAAAGCAGCATATTTGTCCACTCCCATGTTGATAAGAGGATTAAATACTTGACAAATCTCCCTTTAAGGTACATTTTGAATAGATTAAATATGTGAGATTAATCGTGATTAATCATAAACAATCATGCAATTAATCGTGAAAAAATATTTGAATCGATTGACAGCCTACTTTGTACATAACTTTTGTCTGTAGAAAACTCCATAGGGCACCTTTAAGAAATCTGTGATCTTAAGAAGCATCTAAAAAGAATAAAAATAATAAGAATGAACCAGATCTACATTTAGTTAAGGAAAGGAGTTGACTTTCATACTGAAGAGTTTTCATGTTATATTATCCTTTTGTGAATTGCATACTTTGGTATGTGGTATATGGGGGAGAGCTCAACACATACATGGTGACATAGTATATTTCAATCAGATTCATCTGTTAAAAATCTCCCACAAGCCAACACTTTGGAACCTGCTATTGAAAAGAGTTTTAAGACAAACACTGGAGAACAACTAAAACAGATTTTGTAATGTTTTGAATTCCATCAAAGGCTGGTTGGTTTACAACATTACTTTGCACAAATATCAGTGAAAAAACCCTGTAATAATCAATAGAGAAAGGAAAAGTTGAGTCACCTTTAAAAATAGAATAAAACCCCTGGATGACAGTGTGCTATGTTGCAACCAAAAAAAACACACAGTATAAATAATTTTGGAAGACGTGTTGGTAACAAGAGCTCATGAGCATAAATTAATAAGAAAACTGTTAACCTAATGGTGCATATTTAATAACGAAACAATTAACTTAATGGTGTTCAAAATTCTATAATTATTATTTATTGAGCGGTATTATAAACAGCAGATGTTGAGAGCTAAAATAATAATGCTTCACCTTCACGAACACAACATGATTAGAAAGATCATTTGATCAAAATTACAGTATAATCATGCTGTTTTAGTTTTGACTAGACAAAGCTTTCACAACACGTAAAGTACTTATTTACTCTGAGGATATCTCGGATCGTTTTCACAGTTGGTGTTCAGATTGCAGTCGAGCTACAATTCAAATAACCTGCTGTTGATTTGCATATACAGTACAGTTAATCTCATAAAGTACAAACTGCACTCAAAGATTTGCCTATGAATTCTTGTTTGCTGTGTCTTTCATTTAAATGCAGAACCATATCACTCTGAGCAAGATTGCATTAAAGATACAATTTTGAAGTTCCACTCGTATACCGGCTGGGCGACAACTGAAAGAACACCAATCAATGGAGGTTCCGTCCTGCAGCAGCAGCAAATGAAAATTTCCGATCTGATTAACATCAAAAGCACAATTAAGAGATAAGGAGCAAAGAAACCAGACATAATGGGAATGCAAAACACCAAAGCAATAACAATTAAGTACCCCCACTCCTAGGATAATGGAGTCATGGCCTGGTAACAGATTTAAGGACCAAATGACTATTTCTCAATTCATGTAATTACAAAATCCATTCTGTGTATTTCCATTCTTCCAGGGGTCAAAAGGTGAAGGGTATTGCCTCTGCTGCATGATGGGGAACACAGTGTGAACATTTAACTGTAATTATCCTGGCGAAGTGTGAATCCCTTTGAAGGACAAGGACAAAAACAAGTTCATTTATTGGGATTCCCTTTTGTTGTTTTCATTTTCAAAACTGAGTTAGCAGCTGGACTTCATTTTAATAAGAACAACTACAGTCATGATACTGTAGAAGCTCTGGAAGCTAAATGCTAATACATCTCAGTTTAGCATGTTAGCATGCTATCATATACTAATTAGCTGTAAACGTGAACTACAGCTGAGGCTGATGGGAATGTCATTAGTTTTGTAGGTGTTTGGTCATGAACCAAATTATGAGACACTAAGGGTGGGGAAAAAAATCCATTCACCATTTTGTACCTTTTTGAAATCGTTTTTTAATGCCAGAGTCGATATATTTGCTTAGTTTGAGTCTATGCGGAGACAGAAGGAAGTTACCACATTTATTGTTGTGGTCTGAGTAACGTTCTGTATCTGTCAACCAAAACAAACCGCAGCAGCTGGCTGCAACGAGTGGAAGCATACACGTGTGACTACATCAGGTTTTCAAAATAAGATGTTAACAAAGGGAACTGTATATACAAAGATATATATGGAAATAAGACTGATTGGATTATATTCACAATAATTATAAAACATTGCATGTCCTTTATAAATTTAATAGAAAATACCACTAATTTATGAGGAAAATATCTATTTTATTTTATTTTTGGGTTGCTAGAAAAAAAAAGTATAAATAATGCCTGACAATAGTTGACATCGCTGACTACATATGCTGAAAATCAAACATTTGAATGTATTAATAAAGTCCCTAGAGATGTATGTTTCAACTTTTCCCCATGGTCTATTGTTGAAAAAGTTTACAAAAATCACAATAAATCATAATATTGAATAGCAATACTTGTAGAATCGCAACATTTAAAAGTCGCAATATATATCAAATCGGCACCCAAGTATCGCGATCTTATCAAATCGGGAGATACTGTAGGTGTATCGTCAGAGCAATATTAGACACATAAAAATTCACGACACCAAAATTATTGCAATTCATCCTGAAGGGAACATGACTGTTTTTTAGTTGATTATTGCATATTATACCTTTAAATTTGGTACAGACAATGTATAAACTGATACATAAATAATCCCTCTCATTCATCACTTCTTCCCAAATAGAAGTGTGTGGTGGTGTCTGTTTCTGCAGAGACCCTGCAGCCCTCTGCCTGGATTTTTTCTTTTCTTCTTAATTTGCTTTACTCGGGACGCTCCTGGGCGTCAGCAAACAGCCTCTGGGCCCCTCTTGGGGGTGTAACCCCCAGCCAATAACAGCGCATGGGGTTGCAGCCTGTTCAGGATGTCAAATATCGCCGCTTGGTCACGCAATCATTCCCTCCTGTTTCTTGAAAAGGTCAGATTTGCGATATTTGCACATATCCAAAAACCTGTTGATATCTAAGTCTTATAATGTTTAGTAGGTGTGTTTCTCCTTCCGACAGGAAATGTGGGCTTTTCTTTTGGGCATGCATCTCTGCAAACTGTCGGCTAGCTGGTTTACATACAACGCACAGAGCTGGCCGTAAAAACGCAAGAGGCCGTGTGTCGTAAACTGCCGAAAAAATCCCAATTGAGACGCATATTCCAAATGCGCTTTATACATGTCCAAAGAATGCTCCTGAAACCCGAACAATATCGGCATATCCCACGTCTAAATCGGAAAATGCTCCATTCATAATAAGCCCTAATTCAGAATATCCAAACAGTTTATGCTTTGACCGTTCAAATTTGGAATATTGTCATATTCGGAATAGTAGTGGAATATTAGTGTGTATTTTAACATAGGTTGCGTCACGAATTCCACACTAACATGCTATTTAGTACGTTAAAACAGTATGTGAGATATTTTAATATGTCCGAAACCTGAGTATGGAACCAAGAGCACGTAAATTGCATACTATTTCCGGTGAAATATTACAGTATGCAACACTGGACACTACGGACGCATAAATATCCCACAATGCAATGCAGTAGTGACTACAACGTTCATAACGGACGTTGGCGGACAGCTCTGTAACATCAATAACGCTTCAATTTAACTGGAAGTATAAGATCTCAGTTTGCTAGGTGTAATATATATTTTAAATTAATTCAGACTTTGATTCTCACAAACCGTTGTTTTGATCACATGAGGTCGGCACGGGTTACCATGGTTACACGTCTCCAATCGGCAAGGAGGCTCTCAGGAAGTGACAACGTAAATTACTGCTCAGTGCGTCTGAAGAGATACATACTACTGTTTATTCACACAAAAGTATATTGAATGATAGTGCACATATTGAAGTGTGTAGTGCATAGTATGGGATTTCGGACAAAGCCATAGTCATTGTCTTATCATGCATTCCGCCACTGACTACAAGAATCTATCTTCGAGACGTTGAGCAATAAGGTGAGTTCATGATCCATCAAAAACAATGTCAAGTGCAAAGTGTCAAGACCGGCTATCACATGGCTACTACAATCCTGTGATATATGTGCAATAGCAGAGTTTAATTCCTCATCTGAATAAAGAGATGTCATCTGGAGGAGGAAAACGGCAGGGAAATCTTCAAAGAGGAGCCACAGCTTTGAAGGTGTCGCTGGTAGCTTCAAAGAGCAACGTACACGTCTCCCGATGGGCTGGAAGCTCATAAGCGTATAATGAGAGTTGCTGTGGGGGAATCTTGAGACGGGCCCTCTAACTCCCACCTATGTTTTTACCAACGCTCCATCTTCGCATTGAAGTGATGAGAGAGTCTTGATAAGCCAGTTTCTTGCGTGAGGAACTGATCCGTCGGTTTTATGATTTTATCAGCCTTCATAAAAAACGGCTTTAGTCAATAAGCCGTTGGTAAGCCATTGTTTCACTGACAGCACAGTTCAATGTCATGTAAAAAAGATTGGCTTTCTGAGATCTGCAACTTCAAAGTTCCCACCAGAGAGAAGCAGAGGCAATACTTTCAGGAGCTTTAAACAATAGCCGGTGGCTTGACACGTTGAATATTCTCCTTAATCCATAAGCAGGCAGTTACAGCCATAGCATATCCAATAAAAATTTCATCAGTGCTGCCAGCGGTTCCATTCCAAGCATTTAACGTTGTTCAAACAGCCGCTGCATTAGAAATGCCCATTCCTTTAGTGTAGAAGAAGAACCTGTCCAGGACTTGTGAAAAGCCCCTGTGCCAGAACCTTTTTGATTCGTATTGAACTCATAAATTTAATGTAGCCACAAAGGCAGAGACAAACTGGAAGCTATAGCAGCTCGCACATCCAGTCTAGACAGCTCAGAAGAGCACTTTGGTCAATCATGAAGGGCAAATAAAGCTGCAAAAGGAGAAAGGAGATACTGTTTATTTTTCTCCTTTGCTAAAGCTGAGAGCTTTACTTCACAGAGCCACAACAGGTATTTATTTATTTAGTTATTTATTAGGTGGCAAGCTGACGGATAGATTTAACATGATGTGGAAATAATACTTTAATGGTTACATCAGTCGCATGGCGGGTCTCTAAAACACTTCATTTATGCAGTTTTGTGCTTTGTAGTTGTCAAGAAAGAGAGGTTTAAAAGGTTCTTGCAGGAAAAAAACAAAAACAATTGTGTCAAGGTAGGATGCATTTTTTTAATCGAGCTAGGCCTCCCATAATAAAGAAAGACATTGTTAGGGAAGCTTTGAAAGATGCTGCCTGTGCTTTGAGTAAAGTTCACAATCTTACTGCGTCCATGCTAATATTCTGCTGACAGCAACCATTACTTTTCTCTTAATCTGCTTCTTTTCCCTTTAGTATTCACTCATCCGATCCTCTCCATAACTCCTGAATATGCATGAGATTTGTCTGCCGTGCAGGTAAATATGCTTACACAACTGCTCGAGCTCAACAACATTTGGAGTGTGCTCTAGAAACATAGCTATGATACGTACGTTTGCACAATGTGAGAACGCTAGGATAATGTGATTGAACGTGTCGAGATATAAACGTCAGGCAATTCTCGAGGTGTTGATGATGTGGTATCCAATCAGTGTTCGTATGATTAGCAGATAGTTAGAGCTTTGAAAATGAGATTTTAATGGTGATGCTGATAAGCAGTAAACATGTTAGTGAGAAAATGCGTGTGTGTGATTGATCTGAGGAACACAAATGACTCTCCATTACGAGAAATAAACAGTGAAATCCAATCTTCCACAAAAAAATACCTAAAAGGATGTCTGTGTATGGATTCAATTTCACATTGTTGTGTGTCATATCTCACCACTGATCACATTTTCTGAGATAAATGCAACTTAGTGCCACAATTGTGCATTTTCACAGTTCAGAAAGAACAGATTGTTAAAGCTAAATACATGTGAAAGACTAAAGAAATGTGGTAGTTAGCAAACTGCTGCATTTTTCCTTTTGCTTTAGAGTGTTTTGCTAAAATGTTAAAGAAAGTTCTGTTATTCTCTTCTGCACTAATTACCTTTTTATAGTCGGCTATAAACTAGCAAGGCTGCTGAAAATTTTCCATGTGATGCTTTGGCTGTTTCCGTTTGTCACGAGACCTCACCGTGCAGGTCGTAGGATCCCTTGAGAGGGTAGCAAAGGGGATAGTATGGAGGACCACAAGTGTCACAAATATAGTAATAAAGCATGTCATCACCAATAAAAATAGGCATTGTTTTATTAATTTCTAAATAGACTAAATTACAAAGTAATTTATAATTTGATATTTTAATGGGCAATAAAAAAGAGGAATTATAAAAATAATCTATAAATGAAATGTGAATCCATTAATAAATAAAATCACAACATAAAACAGTCAATAATTGTCATTTAAAAAAAAACATATTTATTCAGAAATAAATAATGGAATCTAAAAAATTTAAATTGCAGTTCAAAAAGACAAAAAAATAGCAAATAATTCACAAATTGAATTAAGCATACAGATTTTAATCAGGCATTTTAAAGGGCAATATCCTTTACCATTTGTGTTTCCATTTCCCTGTCACTTTACCTTTTCCTATTAGCTATTTGATTTAACATATAGCTTCTCCATTTAGCCTTTCCAGGACACTTTGGGCCTTACGCTAGTAAAACAAGGTAAAACAATGCAAATTACCCATTAGATGCGACAAGCTAATATGAATATAACCTGGCCCACTTTAGATGAAACCACGCTCACTTCCGTATGACGGAAGCCTCGAGTGCCTTCCCTACGCTGTGACTAGTGTGTGGATATTACTCATTTAGAGGCTGGCTAGTTAGCTAGCTAGCTTGCTATTTCTACCATGCCTTTGTGCTACACTGGTTACAGAAAATGAGCCAAACAGCAGCCTACCCGTGACTGTCGAATAACGCCGTGGGTGGGTTTACTTTGGAGTTAGTTGAAAGCCCGGCTCGTCACAAACTGTCGCCTCCGTGCGTCGGTTTCCAATGGCAAGGGGCTCTGACCAAATGGCAGTATTTGATGAGTTGGGAGTGAGAATGGGTTGGTATTTCCAGACTCACAATTTCAACAATAACTCTACAAGAAAACTTCATCGAATCTGACATCAGACTTTGTTGAAATTCTTTTTTTTCCCATCGAGATTGTTGCATGAACTCTCCATCGGAACACCCAACAAGAACAATGAAAACGCTGTGATATTTCATATGAAACCTGCGCAGAGGCAATATCCCAGATCACACCGAGAAGTCATTACTGTCCTCATCTCGCCATACATTAATTCAATACCGAGACTGATAGGAAACCCTCAGGCAGACTTTGCTTACAAGGGCACCATCCTGTGAAATCCCCGATCCAATATCATATTTTAATTTGACATGTTTGGTGATGTGAGATCTACATTCGTAGTCCGAGCAAGATGCCTGCTATTCACAGAAGCCGGTCCAATAACCTTTCCATGTGGATAATTACAATCTAAGCTGCTGCATTAGAGCAATGCGAGGGGCTAGTGAGCGTGGCTGTGCATGAGTTCTAAAATTAGAAAAAATAAATTTAACAGGCTCTGTGTGAAGGTGTGGATGATGTAACGCTGCACATGAAATATGCAATACTACACCTGAAATACTTTGTGAATTATTATACATTTGGCTGCAGACTTCTGAATAAGTTACACACTTTAGCTATGGCTTTCTCACAGAAACAATAGTATTCTACAGCTTGCTTGCTCCATGCATCCTGCACAAAATAATCATTTGTGACAAATAGACATTGACGTTCTTTATTAAAGCTGCGGTAGGTAGGAGTGGAGCAAATATGATTAAATAAGTTATTTATATATCCTGATAGTAGTGCATGAGACAGATAATCTGAAAAAAATCATGTGTCTCTGTGTCCTCCGGTGCTCCTAACGGCATCTGCAAGATTTCACAGACCGGAGGAAAACAACCAATCAGAGCCGAGCTGGAGCCTTGCCGTCTCTGAGCTAGTGATGTGTCGGTCGCGAACAAGCCGGCTCTTTTAAGTGAACGATGGGAGCCGGCTCCCGTCTGTGAGACTTCTTTTTTTTTTTTTAAATTAATTCAAGGCAGAATGATAGGATGATCTTCTCCGTGCCACGGGCACTCCACGCACTGACTGTGACTGAATGTTGTGTTAATGACGTCCGTGCGACCAATCAGGTGATCATACCATCAAGCAGGGAGGGGCGGGGGTGCGTGGTGCACTGACGGTCTACAGGTACAGAGCAGGAGGGAGAGGAGGAGAGAAAGAGAGAGTAGTGCGGTGCGCGAATAGCAGACAAGATGAGTTACAGTCGAAACCGAAGCAGCATGGAAATTATGGTACTCTGGAAATTATAAAGTTTAGTATAATTATATTTGAATAATTTAAGTGATATATGTGCACACATACTAATCAAAAATCAAAACAGCGCTAAATTTGGCTGAATTATAAAAGGCAGAAGTGGTAAAACAAAGAGCCGTCTGGGAGCCGAAAGAGCCGGCTCTTCTTGGTGAGCTGAGCCAAATGATCTGGCTCACTAAAAAGAGATGGAATTCCCATTACTACTCTGAGCAGCTGTCAATCACTCATGAACTCCGATCAAATGGTCAAACTAGGCAGCGCTGAAATCAAATATAAATCAATATTCTGTTACTGTAATGACTATTTCTCATGTAAAATGTTTTCAGAATCATCTTGTAGTGTACTGTTTAGCTGTGAAATGAGAAAGTTTGTGTCCCGGCAGACATTTTGAGATCAGTTGAGGAAACACCAAGCACCGCCCACCAGCCAGAGCAAACTTTCTATTTCGTTCTTGTTTCTGAAAACATTTGAGGAGAGAAATAGGCATTACAGAATATTGATTCATATTTGATCAGTGCTGCCTAGTTTGACCGTTTGATCAGAGTTTGCGAGTAATTGACAGCTGCCTCCGTTGAATGAACAGCCAATAGAAACGCTCTCTCTCTGAAATGACCTGTGATTGGTCAAAGTCTCCCGTCACGGGCTAGATGTTCTAAAGCCTGAACACAGAGCCATGAGGAGGAGCAGAAGTCTAGTTTTCTCTCAGAACACTTGAATTACAATATGCTGAAAGGTTATTATGGAATTTTTGCCCAATGATGCCAAAAACATTCTGCCTACTGCAGCTTTAATCTGTTGGTACTGTAAATCATACTATGATATTAAACAGCTAAAATAGGCAAGGATTATTTATTGCTAAAGATTGTGTTAGTGGGTCAAAATCAGTCAAACACTTTCCTTCTATTTGATGAATTCAGTCTGTGATTAGCCTCTTTTTTTAGAGTTTTTTTTATCAAATGCAAGCCCTGTATGGAATACTGTATCTGTGGAGAGAGAGGAGAAGGAGGAATGAAAATTGATTTCCATCAATCTTTTTCTTGACCTTCTTACTTTTCACAAGTCAGAGAGACATTACATATTGACTGACATGCTGTCATCTCTGGCAGGGAGGGGAAACAATTTTAGAATGCCTTCTGCACTTTTGGACATATGGACCAAATACAAGTCAGGTATAAGTCATAGCACCCTCGCATTGCGTAATGCGTGTGTTTACCGACATACAATGAGAGACAAAGAGATGATTATTTATTATGTGGTAACAAATACATATTAAATGTGTCCAAGGACAAAAGAGGTTCTTATAAATGATACAACTTGCACACTATAAAAATTATTTGAGAAAAACCTTAATGCTGCAGCAGCTACATATATATACTGTATATATATATAAAAAAAAAACTTTATGAGAAAACCCTTAAGGAGCATTGGAGATTCAAATAACGTGTCATATAAAAAGTATAATGAAATAAAACTTGGTTAAGTCAAATATTGATTACATTTTAATACATGCTGGCCTTCATAGAATGATCACAGCTGAATGAATTGTAATATTTTTGTATGTGGGTGTATGCCAGAAAAGCAGGAGTTGAGTTGCAAACACAGTCAGCCAACCTACTTATGTGAAACAGCTATTCTTTGAGGCGACATTATATTTAGACTTTTTCAAACTTGACAACACAAAGATTCTAAAAGATTCCCTTTGAATGTTTGTTAAAACCCCCCTCCAGTGTATTTTGGTCTTTCTATGATTTTTCGTATTTATTTGAGTCATTTTCTGACAAAGTTCATCAGTCACAACATTTTTTTTTTTTTAACAAATAACTTAATTATGTGCTCAAAGTTAAAAAAGAAGGTTGTTGCTAAAATGGGAATATTAAGTATGATTATTGTAGAAGCTTCAAATCATACGTCATCCTCAAAGTTTGAGCAGGCGCACTCATGCTTGTTTGAGTCTGAGCAGCAACAAACCGATAAATCTATTGTCAGTCTGTCTTTCTGGTTAGTTAAACAGTTATGTGTAGTCAGCTAGCCCAACTTGTTGCATTAGCTAACTGAGTGTTTTCATTTTATTTTTTAGTTTCCTCCACCTTAGTTTAGTGTGTTTATTTTCACAATAGCATTTGTGTGTACTGAGAACGGGTGAAATCAACACAGTGAATTAGTCTCACTCGCTCTCTTTTTACCGTCTCAAGCGCACAACGTTCAGCTCATCAGAAAAGCCCCGTTAGAAATAAACTAATCACACTGCAGTCCGGTGCCTCCAAAACGTCCCGAAGTTGCATTTCAAATGGTGGACCTCGGCAACATGTCTGTCCGTCCTCCGGTGCGCTGTGGCCGACGTGCGGCTTGTACAGCTGCTTGGTGCAGCAGCAGCCAGACAGCCGCCTTCAGAACAGGACCGAAAGAAACTGATAGTTGTGACAAAATGTGGCCTGACAAATCAGATATAGTTAATTTTACCTCATTTGTCTGTTTCAAAATTCAAGATGGGTTCAAAAATAGATCACTGTAACCTTCAGGTAATTTCATCATAATGTACTAGGATTGAAAGAAGAGAAATGTGGACATATCTTCCTCACCTGCTTCATATCATTTGGATTTACTGTAAAGTTGAAAAAGCTGATAAAATGCCCTGAGCTGCGATTAAAAGAGGGCTTTTTAAAATGATTGTTATAAAAACAACATATTTCTGGTTTATTCACACACGCAGGTTTATGAGAAAACAAATCTGGCGCATGAAAGCTGCAAACGTTCTCACATCATTAACTAGGGGTGAAATACTTTCTCAATACTGAATGTGTTAAATCTGACAAATGGAAGCGGTTGGGGGGGCATTTACTGAAGGTGGGCAGGTAAAGCCCGGAGAGCCTGCTAGTCTGTCTTGAATTGTTTGATATCGCAGTGTACTTTTTATTTAAATTGGTTATAGAATGTTCACATTTTGATCATTTTTCTCATTTCTTTTCCTACATGATCTAGAAAGCTGTATAGAGGGAGAAATAGTAAGGCTAGGGAATGGTTTGGATCACTACAGTAATTACAGTCACTAAACCTGTGATCAGCGGTTTCTCTTGGTACACAAGCACAAATAATTTTAACTCCAGTGACAGATTTTTTTCTGATGTTTAAAATAAAAAAATAAAAAATTCTGAGCAGCCAAAAATGCAAGCAGTTTCAGGCCAAAGTGACCGAAATAGCACTGCACCATGTGATCTGCATACAAACTAGCTCAGGTGTGCTTCTCTCACACACCTTGACACAAGCAGGTTGTTTGACACCGCAGAGTTACCAAACAGGGGCGAGCACAAACAAAATCCAACGCGTGTCATATAGATAAGATATACTGTATACATAATGGTGCTTTGTGCGTATTTGTCCTTTTCTTGTGATTGCTCAAGGGCTACCAAGAAACCATGTAGCAGAACAGGACCAGACAGGAAACAGTCACACATGAGAATCTGTGTATTGCACCAGGGAGACAGCCTGGGTTTTAGCATTGTAAGACGCTTTAATGTCAATATATCAACAGGTCAATATATCATTAAGGGTTCAGTGTCTGTTTTTCTGGGGAGAGCTTCACTGATACATCACTGCTAGGGCTGTCAGTTGACTGAAATATTTAATTGTGATTATGATTGTTCATGATTAATTGCGATTAATTGCAAAATATGTTTTTTCATCTGTTCTAAATGTACCTTAAAGGGAGATTTGTCAAGTATGTAATATTCTTTTCAACATGGGAGTGGACAAATATGCTGCTAGGGAGTTTATAGTGGTTTAACATTTCTACTGACTGAGTGCAGACCATGTTATTAATTTCCAAAAAACGAATGGGAGGCATTAGATATTTCCATTCATTATTATGCCTAACAATAACAGCTTCTTGTATTAATCATATTGCCTGCTGACATACAGATCATTGGGCCCAGTCATGGATCAAACGTCTGTATGTATTGTTCCCCATACAGTAAGTCATGATCATTTATTCTGGCTATCCAATACAACATAGACATTTTAAACTGGGATTACAGTGTTAATGGGCTTTTTATTCCTCTGTTATATGAAAAGCCTTTCTGCACAGTTTATATGGTTAATGACAGAGACAAGTTTAGTAATTGACAAACATTTGCTGATCAGTAGAGAGAGGCGTGTGTTTAAGCTTCCAGAATGCTAATTTTCCTGTTAGTCACACAGTGTAGTTGTATAATGACATTCCAGTGTGTAATGGGATAGATTACTGCCTCCCCTTAATGATGACAATGCTACAATTCTGGGCAGATGATCAATAATCAAAGTTAAATTGCAATCGTGGCAGCAATGGTCATTCTTTCACTTGTAGATTGATTTGATTAATGATGTTTGTATTGAGGTCTAAAATCACTGAAGTATAGTGTGACTTTTTAACACAATGCTTGATCAGGCTTTACTCATCCCTTAGATTACAACAGTATAATAGGATTTGTCTTCCACCAAGTTTCATGAAAATCGGACCAGTCGTTTTTACGTAATACAAACAGACAAACAGATAAACCGAACCGAAAACCAACATATTCTCACTCCTAACTTGTCAAATACCGCCGCTTGGTCAGTGCCCCTTGGCATTGGAGACCGATGCACAGGGTACCCCTCTTGAGTTACTTTTGGATGGACCGCGGACGGCGTCTCAATATATGCTTTGTTACTTGCATAGTGTCCTTTCAAAATAAACTTCCGCCTTCACGGGAAGTTAGGTTTAGGCAACACAACCACTTAGGTAGGGTTAGGAAACAGTCGTGTTTGATGTTAACTTCACTGACTAGCGACTCACGTGACTAACGACTGAAGTGAATAAATAAGTAAAAGATACTTTTAGTTTACTTTCACCAACTCATCTTCTTCAGGTGGTGAATGAATTTGGATTTTTATACACACAAAGATCAATAGTTCCAACAGGGGGTGACCACACTCTTTCAGTGTATGTATAGTTGTTGTCCAAAGGAAGTTCTGCACGCAAAAAGCAAAATCCAGGCATCTGCCGCACAAAGCATTTTCTCATTCACCACTTTGGAAACCCCACGAACGAGAGCCGTTGGTCACAGCGGGTTGTTTATACTCTGTACCATTTGGCAGGTGAGATTATACTGGAGTGTTGGAGGCACACCGTATTACTGTCTGTCTCAAGCCAAAAAGACGAGGTAAGAGCCTCAGTGCAGGCACAGCTGGCCAGCTTTCATGTGCCTCTGGGCTTATGTAAATACCCTCTATGGGCTGAACATTGGTAAACAGCCTTATCACCTTCCCCACCAGGTTTGCACGTTGCACGTCTCTCTCTTTTTTCACTTTTCCTCAATGGATGTTAGACAAGTGATCGTGTTGGCCTTGGCCCACGCAGATCCAAAGGCAAATTATACACGTAGAGGAAATGTTTTGCTCTGACTACATGTAACAGTAAAGGTGAAAAAGACATAATTCACTAAAGTAATTCAGATTAACTCACTCGAGAACGGAACTACATGTGTTAAAGGTTGTGTGACTGGTAGATAAATTCAGTAACAATGAGAACAGATTTCTATTCAGAATTCTCATCAGCCTATTGTAGTAAACCAGTTTGTATAAACTGTGTACAGCTTAAAGTTCTGTAGAGCGACGTTTCACTGTGTTTGTCCAAATCATGCTACAACACATTAGCTCTTGAAGGAAAATTACAGTTCATGTTTTTTTACTGCATATTTATGTAAAGGCTGCCTCTATTGGAAGCTAGTTACAGTATGTCTTGATTGGGGATGTCTATGATGAGAATCATCGAATCGAGAGAGCACTTATTCAGAATGTGTTCCTTTTCTGGAAGAGCAAGACTTCAGCGCAAATGTTGGAGGAGGAGCATTCGCCTAGCGCTGCGCATCGACTCTCCGTCTGACGATCCAGAAGCCCTTATGAGTATGCTCCATGATCGAATTTTCCCAGCTCCACATCTGCCGGTATCCCAGCTCTGTGAGCTGGCGATGCAGGTAGTCAGTCGTGATCCGTGTCATCGGCTCCAGTCAATCCACCCATAGTGCCTGCTCCCGGGCGTAAAGGGCCAAGAAATCAGGCGCTTCTCAAGCCCCTCAGCCAAAGAGAAGGAATACATCAGCTCGCAACCCTTCTCCAGCTGCCGCTCCAGGCCCTTCTTGCGCAGACAACGCCTTCATCTCCACCCTGCAGACTCTGGCTAACTCCAGCCATACAATTGACGCACGCCTACAATCCCTAGAAAACGCATCAGCCCCCGCCTCATCATCGGCAACCATCACTGCCACCCAGGCCTCTATGTTGCAACCAGCGTTTTGCTTAATCAGCCCTCCACATCCACTCCGACTGAAGCAGCCAATTATTCCCTGGCGTCCACCGTCCCAGCCTCTCCACTAGGTAGGCCATATATTCCTCTAGCAGCAAACATTTCCTCGCATCTCAGGTCAAAAACCTGCAAGATAAAGACGTGAATTTAGTCAGTATCATACTGCCATCCCCTGAGTGCGATAAATCTGTCGCCACCGGAGGCAACATCTCGGCGGTGTTAAAATCATCAGACCCCCGGCTAAACAGAGACCTGACAATCGGGTAGTTTCTGGTAGCCTTCAGCGTCTATTGTGACGTCATATGCACCGTCTACCCAGAGAGATGACGTGAATTAGACGCTTGCATGACAATGATCTGCGATCTCAATCTGAAATACGGGAAAGACATATTCTATCAATATCACAAAGCCTTTTCCAGCAAAGCTGCCCTCTACATCACTCAGACTAACATCCACCTGGACTGGTCCATTCCGGACACCGAGTTAATGGTCATGATCACAGGTGGAGTTCAAACAATTTCCTGTAACACACGTGGAAATCCAGGACACGTCGCCCCCTTTTGCCCCTAGTGCTGTTCCAGAACCCCGGGGGCTTCTATGACTAACTGTTACATGCCGTGCTGTGTTACATGTATGTTGTGTTTTTGTGCCCTCTACTCTGTCTCCTCAGGTGCCGCCCTCCTCCCGGGGCGGCACCTGAGGCAGCTGCAGTCCAGGGAAGCACACGGCTACAGCTGATCAGTAATCAAGGCAGAGAGTATAAGAGAGCTGGAGAAAGCTGCCAGTGGGCCAAACGGCAGTATTCAGTACTGCGTTTGGTGGTTGACATCGTGGTTGGTGGGTGTGTCGGCGTCGGCATTGTTCTATTGTGAATTAAGTGTGTTTATTGCTGTTGTTAGGAAGTAGTTTTAAATAGTTTACTCGCTGATGGTTGGCTGTCTCTGTGGAGCAGTAGTTTTAAGTTGAGTACCTACAGGTTGATTTTCACTGCATTTTGTAAGCTGTAGCTTTAATTTCAGTGTTTTAATATTGGTTTATTGCCATATTTATTTTATTGTTTAATTACCTGACACTTTCTGTTAGAAAGTAGTTTTCAGTTGGTGTTTGTACATTTGTTTTTCTTGTACATTATTTTGTTAATAAATTGTATAATTATTTTTGCACACGATCCTGTTGCCAGCCTCTCCCATTCCCGGGATTACAAGTTTATTTTGTTACTCCCTCCATCCCCTGGACCTTAAACGGAGGGGAAGGTAACAAACACGCCCTTTTCCAGCGTGAGAAGAGGTCCACTGAAACCGCTGGGCACGAGGCGCAATATTATAACAACGTGCAAATCTGCAATAATTTCAAAGAAAATGTCTGTACATAAGCCAATTGTGGTTTTCTTCACGTCTGCAGCCTTTGCAAGGATGCTCACCCCTGGTCAGTCTGCCCCCGGCGCAATTGGCGCTGGATTCCTCCACAACAGAGGAACCTTGCATTTGAGCTGTCTTCTCATCCGGACTCTGTGTTCGTAGACCACCTCCTCACGGGTCTGTCTCAAGGTTTTCAGGTCGGAGTTCTAACATCTCCAACTACCACTTATGTTATGTGGCAAAAAACTTGCAGTCAGCTTTAAAAGAAGCGCAAACGGTTTGTCAGCTGCTCGAGAAAGAGGTCAATAAATAATACGTAATCGGCCCAGCAAGTCCTCTCCATTCCCAGTGTTTCACACAAATCCATTAGGCATAGCCACCAGGAAATATTCAAGTAAGAAAAGATTAACCTTCGATCTGTCCGCACCGCGCTCCGGCCCAAATACAAGCATTAACAGCCTCATTCCATCCGAGCTATTCTCTCTTCATTATGCTTCCATAGATAACGCCATTAAATTAATAAAACTAGCTGATCAGCATGGCTCTTCAAAGCTGACATTAAAAACGCATTTAAAATAGTTCCAATCCACCCTTCTCAGCGGAATCTGTTTGGCATCAGGATGGATTCCAATTATTATTTCGGGGTGCGTCTGACATCCGGGTGCAGGAGCAGCCCATTCACATTCAACCAAGTCTCCGAAGCACTTTGCTGGATTTTGCTCAACAGAGTCAAAGTTCCCTCCGTCCTGCATTTGCTGGACGATTTCCTTTTAATAGATCCACCACACGATAAATCCGGTGCTTCTTTGCTTAAACTGAAACATTGCTTCCGCTTCCTCTGCATTCCCCCGTCAGATGAGAAAACCACAGGTCCAGAGACGTTTAGAGTTCCTGGGCATCACTCTCGATTCCACTGAAATGAAAGCGTCCCTCCCAGTCGAAAAACTGCAGAGCATCCGCGATATAACAAAGTCCTATTGCGAGGCTGACAACATAACCAAGCAGCAGTTACTCTCCCTCCTCGGTCACCTCAACTTCGCCATGCGCATCATTCCGCAAGGACGCTCTTTCATTTCCAGACTCCTAGAAATGGCATATTCTGTGCCTCAATTGCAAGATCTCATCTCTCTAGATAAAGGGTACCGCTCTGACCTACATTTTTGGACTCTTCTGCTTGATCATTGGAATGTGTGGAAGTAATCCCTTTTTTACTATATAAAAATGTGATAAACAATGATAAAGTATTAATCCTATAACCCTGATTTTACTACTGAAACAGCATACTATCATAATGCTACTGTAGTGACCCCAGTGCTGTAATACCCACACTGGCCACTATAACTCACAGCTCTAATGATGTAATGCAGACAGACTCCAACTCACCTCACAACGGTGTAAAAAAAGATGCCCCACTAAGAGGCCCAAAACAGGGAAATCGGCCTCTGACATAATATATGACTGGGGAGATAACTGCAATATGTTGATTAGAGAGATTTTGACAGGGACCAGTAAAAAAGGAGGATCCGATGAAATATCGCTATAGGAGTTCTTTGATCTAGTATATATGGTTGTGTTTTTGGTGCCCGCAGGCAGTCGCGTTCCGGATCGGCTCGGGTTTTAGGTTGTTTATCAGTAAACAAAATAAAGCCCTATTGTTCATGCAATATACTTGTAAAGCTTCAAGTGATTTATTTGATTAACTAGTGTTGACTTTCTGACTATTAAAATTGAACATTGAAGAACCTTGAACTGAGATCTCTGCCGTTTCAAAGCCTGAGATATCAGACTCCACAAATGGCGTTACATTCTTTTATGATGAGCTGGTGCACTCCTCCGATTCATTAACTTCTTCACGGAAGCAGCGCCATCCATGGATTTTGGGGGGTTCTATCAAGGTCAGTGGTTCGCAAGCCACTGGCCTCCCAGCTGGATTTGTCCTTAGCGCTCTTTGAGATTTATCCCGTCACTGTAGCTTGTCATGTTTGGGGACAGCACTGGAAACGCAAACGCATCACCGTCCTGTGTGACAATCAGGCAGTTGTCGACATCATGCCTTTCATGAGAAGCTTCACATGGTCCTCCGTCATTCACAACTTCATCATCACAGCCCGTCACGTGCCTGGTCATTGCAACTTACCAGCTGATTCGCTTTCCCGTTTCAAATTCCTTCTGTCCAGAAGCCAGCCCAGTACCTGTAACAGTTCCCCCTCTCCAAGCCTTAGCTCTTTTCTAAATCAGAGCCCCATGTCTAAATATATGGCTTCAGTTAATGCATTCATGAGGAAGGGTTTAGCTGTTTGTTGGAGTACTTTGGCCTTGTTTTGTGTTTCTGTTGGCAAGCCCTTAAAACCTGTGTACATAAATACTGTTTGTGCCTTCATTTGCTACTGCGATGATGTTCGTCATTTCAGACCTCAGTATCTTCGAGTGTTGCTTTCCGGCATTCAGTTTAATATTAGATGTGTTATGTTTTGTTTTTTTCGCTGGACCCCAAAGCAGAGACTGGCACAGGTAAGTAAAAGGTAACAAAGTTTATTATAAACCACGAGGCAAAAATGGAGCTGGAGGGCAGGGAGCTGGAGGGCAGGGAGCTGGAGGGCAGGGAGCTGGAGGGCAGGGAGCTGGAGGGCAAGGAGCTGGAGGGCAGGGAGCTGGACGGCTCGTGGCTCGGAGGATTTGGACCGAGATGACCAAGCACATGGAAACACAGTCACTGAGAAAACGCGGAAGCAGCAGCAGCAGCGAGGCAGACTGGAAGATCTGGCGGGACAAAAAAAGACACTGGTAAGTAAAACGCAACAGGGAACACTAGAAAAATCTCAACACTAGAAAAACTACGAAGAAGTAACGTTATGCTCTACCGCATGAGACGGAATTATCTGGCGCCGTAGTGGAGTGAAGACCAGGCTTATATGGAGCGGTTGATGAGGTGCCTCCTCTGCTGCTGCAGGCGGAGCCAGCCACACCCCCTGCCACACACACCCTCTGCCACACACACCCCCTGCCACACACATGCCCTGCCACAGGAAAAATACAAAGGGGAAGGGAACAGAGGAAAACAGGCATGCACAAAAAACAACCACAGCAAAAACAAAACAGAGTCATAACAAGATGTTACGATCCTTCTTACCCTAGTCTTTTCTCTAATTCAGCTATCAAATGACTTCTTCAAGGTATTTCTAAAGCTTGTCCTCAAGTTCCAGACCGCAGGCGGCCCATTACTCTTTCTATTTTGCACAAGATGCTGTCAGTACTCAGAGCAGGCGTTTTCTCACCATACATTGATGCTCTACTCGATTACGTTTTCTTATTAGTTTTTTATGCATTTCTCAGATGTGGCGAATTTACTACATCCGCTAAATCTTTCAACCCAAATAGAGATATAACATTTTCAGATCTGGTTTTTCATACCAGGTATTATAGCTTACATCTTATGCACTCCAAATGTGGAGGCGCATGTTCTGTAATCGTGGCTCGCATAGACTCTTTTTGTTTTGCCCCTTTAATTCCATGATTAATTACATGCGACTTAGACCCAGTACTTGTTCCACCTCTCCATTATTTATTACCCCCGATAATCTCCATCTGTCTAAATCTTGGTTCCTTCATCATTTTGAGTTAATCCTCACCAAAATCAATGTATCCCCTCAGCATTATTCAGGGCATTCTTTTAGATTAGGGGCAGCTACATCTGCTTCAAACCAAGGCATCTCTTCTCCTACAATGCAAAAAATGGGGCGATGGTCTTCATCTGCTTACACTTCCAACGTTAGCCCCGACTTCAAAACTATCGGTCAAGGTCTCTAAAACCCTGACTCTGGTAAGTCATGCATATAAACTCAGAAAAAAAAGTTTGGATATTTGTGTTTGGTGGATTATAGACATATTGGCTATTTTACACTTTATTCATTTAATCCACCGTCAGGAGCCTCAGTAGAGTGGAAGATCCATACGCAGCCACAACAACCTGGCACCTCCTCCTCATGCTGGTCACCAACCTGGTCACACGTTGCTGTGGGATGGCGTTCCATTCCTCAACCAGGATTGGTTGCAGGTCAGCCAGCGTCTTGTTTGTTCCTTGTTACTGATAGAGAGTTCAATCATCCAATCCACCAAACAACTCAAAACAAGAGTCAACACCAACAGGAGAATACACTGTTTACCATTGGCAGAGAATTTTGGCAAATATTACTTGGGCACTACCCACATAATCAGCTGTGCTGCTCATCCCACAAATACATGATCCTTATAAATTGGCCATCATTGTGAAGGTAAATAAACAGGCTTTCCAACGATGTAAAATACAGTGACCATTAGCATTGGAACAACAGAGAAATAATCCACCAAACACAAATCGCCAAAGACTTTGCACTATTCTTCTATCATGTACCATGTAATAAATCATTGTTCATTCTATACCGGGTCTCTCCTGATTGAACTCCTCTTTTTGATGCTTTCCCACAGTGTATGCATGTGTATGTACATGTATGTTTATTTCCTGTATGACTCAACAACTAGATTTGGTACAGAGTTTCCTCACACTCAGGAACACCTGATCCAGATGGTGCTCTTAACATCAAAGACTCTTTAGCACTACTTGTCTAACAGCAGGGGAGGGATGATGTCAGGAGTCTGAGATTGCCAGACATGAATGAGCACTGTATTTATTTGTGGATGCAGAAGGAATATCGGCAGTACACCTTCCACATCCAGTGGACTTTAGGAACGGGCGACACCAGACTTTTTTAATTCAATACGATTCTGATTTTACCGATACCCATACCGATCATTTCTTAAATTGGTATGAGATTTTTTTTTTAATAATGGTATTTTTTAGAAAAAACAAAGAGATCATTACATTTAAAGGCAATTACTGTCTACCACAAATGTATATTACTTTATTTTACATTTTATTTATGGTTATATTTTAGCCCTATATTGTATACACTATTTTGTCTTAGATTCCTTTTCTTTATAGCCAGCATGTTTAATAAGCATTGTTGAAGGGAATCTGAGATCCAAGGTTTTCATTGCCAATGACTGCGTCACTGTAACTGTTCTGCACACTGCATGATTATAAAGGACTTGAAACTCTAAACTCATGTAACAACAGCCCAATTTAAAATGAGATTGTGATGATGAAGTTTATGAATTTAGGGTAAACAGACAGACACGGCAAAAAGATACTACTAACAGTGCTATCTGTAACTGGATATCCCGTAACAAAAAGAAGTTTATTCAAGTGTGCTATTAGTCTACTTCTTTTAAAGTTAAAATAAGAGAGTATACTTTCACTTTACTTTTTATGTACTTATCAGAGATATACTTAACAAAAGTATACATAAGTTTACTTGGCTCATACTGACAAGTATATAGAAAAGTCTAAGTATACTTGGCTTATAGGCCTACTTGTACTTAATCTTTTGATCAAGATATACTCAAGAACAGTGTAAATAAGCCTTATAGGCCTACAGAAATGCATACTTGGCTTGTAGATGTGCTACAAGCCGTTTGTTTGACAGAGTAGCCTCTCTCAAACAAACGTCTTTTGTCGGACAGAGGGTGGTGAAGGACACTTAGATGTATGCATCTTCTTGTTTTTGTTCTGCTTCCTTGAAACTTTCAGTGTGGGTTGTTTTTAAATGTTCGAAGAGATTACTTGTGTTGCTGCTGTGTGCCACCTTGTTGTCACAAATATCTACAGGGGAAAAGCAGCACCACACAACGTTATGTTTCCTTTCTGCCATTCTCCGACACTCAGCTCGCTCTCAGTAGACCTCCTGCTGTAGACTCATGGTACGTGTCCACAGCCTCCTTCCTTTCCACGCTTCCCATTCAATGTCTATGTAAGCAGCCGTGCAATGCATTCTGGTATACTGACAGCGCGATTTTAGAGACGGACGTCACGTTGGCTGCTCCTCATTTGCATAAAGTCGATGTCTAGGCTACTATATGCAAATTACGGGCGTTCGACGTGACTCGCCGCCTCTGGAAACTCCAGAGAAATTTTTTGAACTAAGCGTTGTCGATAAATAAAGATAGATTCAGCAACCGAGTGGCTTATTTCTCGCATAAAATGTTTCCAGAAACGCATTTCGGTGAACTATTTTCGTCCAAACGAGCCGCCATGTTGTTTCCAGTTTGAAGGCTTGGAGCTGCAGCCCACGAGGGGAAGCGTTTGTCCAATCAGGTGCCTACCGCCTTATGCCTATTGGCAGCCCATCAAGCGTCCAACGCTGGGAAGCGAAGCCCCTGTGGACATGTACCATCGCTCACATGTTTGATGTTCTGATCTCACAGGTTTCCACAGTCATGTGACATCGGCCAGCTTAGGGCTGTTTTGGCACAAACATTTGGAAGTGATGCAGCCACCCATGTTTTGTTTATACAATTTCTTATTGATATTTTTTAAAAGGAATCGATACCAAATGAGTAGCTTGAGAGTATCGAAGTATCAATGCCACAGTATCGATCCGCCCATCCCTATTGGGCTGCAGGATTGTTCAGTTGTATACAAAACCCACCCACTGGAAGTGAAACAGAGCACAAAGACCAAAAGAAGTAAAAAACCTCGATGTTTTCCTCATCTGTTGTTGATATAATCGGGGGCGTGTGATGGTGAATGTTTATTACATTAACTACACCGAACCATGGGCTATGGACGTGCAACCACCTCAGGAATTAACACTTCATGGTTGCTGTTGTGTATAACAGTAATAATATCCCCTCGCCTGATGCATTCCATGTAGCCACAAGATTATAAATTCAGTGTTCCAGCCTCTTCACTTTAATCATGTATCCCACATTAGTCAAAGACACTGGTGCTGGCTTGTGTTGCCAACCCTCTCCCTAATAAAGTGGTTGTTACCCAATCAGCAATTAAGGCCACACTGATTAAGCTATTTACATCACTGCATTGATTAACGCATCATTTGCATGACAATCATAAGCATTTGTCAACCCCCTATAAACTGACATTGTTTTTCAGTATAAATTGTCTATGTGTATGTAAATACAATTAAATACTATAGATGTCTCATGTGGCCTTATTAGCTCAAAAGTACTTAGTTGCCTTATAGCTGACAAGCTGATTGTCATGAAGTCTAATCACCAGTGTAACAGTGTTTCTAGATGTGATTAAGTTATATTGTCCACAGGGTTTACTGTACATTATTTGTCTTCTCACTGAATGTTCCTAAAACTGTAATTTCAGTTAAGTACATAATGACACTAATCATATTGTACCCTGGTGTTTACATGGTGTCTATCTTGCACACATCAATATCATATTGCAGTGACAATTTTATGCGCATAACTAGAATGGCACTTGGAGAGCACGAACTCCGCCAAGCTGCCAGAGTACGATTGCCCTCCCTCTCCATAAAGCTTGCGCCATCAACCAAGTGTATTTTTGTTTATGTTGAGATCAGCTGTACGTAGCGGAGCAGTGTAAAACGCTTCATTCAAACCGGACAGAAACAAAATAAAACTCACTTAAACCATCGTTGTTACTATTTCCAACAATCACCAAGTGTGCTTTGGTCCAACTCAACTGGAATTATACCGAGTTTAATGTGAAAAAACGCCAAATTTTGTACAGCCACAATCCTCTGCCGCCATAAATTTAAAAGTGAAGATGCATTCAGAAAATTATAGTTTATCTGACATATTACAAATACATTTCCTTCAGTAGCGCTGAGGACCTTCAAAGATACGACTGGTGATATTCTCTATGTTTCCTCATCTCATCTCATCTCATCTGCAACCGCTTATCCCGTTAGGGGTCGCGGGGGGGCTGGAGCCGATCCCAGCCGACATCGGGCGAAGGCGGGGTACACCCTGGACAGGTCGCCAGTCCATCGCAGGGCTGACACATAGAGACAGACAACCATTCACGCTCACATTCACACCTACGGGCAATTTAGAGTCAACAATTAACCTAACCTGCATGTCTTTGGACTGTGGGAGGAAACCGGAGTACCCGGAGAAAACCCACGCTAACACAGGGAGAACATGCAAACTCCACACAGAAGGGCCCCAAGCCGGATTCGAACCTGCAACCCTCTAGCTGTGAGGTGCCAGTGCTAACCACTGCA
>CAKAOH010015774.1:611-20274 GCA_916701665.1 Sebastiscus tertius | reverse complement strand
ACTGACTGACTGACTGACTGACTGACTGACTGACTAATTAACTAACTAACTAACTAACTGACTGACTGACTGACTGACTGACTAATTAACTAACTGACTGACTGACTAATTAACTGACTGACTGACTAATTAACTGACTGACTGACTGACTGACTGATTAATTAACTGACTGACTCACTGACTGACTGACTGACTAACTAACTGACTAATTAACTGACTGACTGATTAATTAACTGACTGACTAATTAATTGACTGACTGACTGACTGACTGACTAATTAATTAACTAACTAACTGACTAACTGACTGAATGACTAATTAACTGACTGACTGACTGACTAATTAACTAACTAACTAACAAACTAACTAACTGACTGACTGACTGACTGACTAATTAACTAACTAACTAACTAACTGACTGACTGACTAATTAACTGACTGACTGACTGGCTAACTAACTGACAGTTAGTAAAACAGTTACATCTCTGTGTTGGCTGCCTTGGTGATGCTTCATCCTGCTGTGAAAGTGGCCGGTTATTTTATTGATGTAGCCTAATAATGCTTTAACATTTTTGTTTCCTTGTCTTGACTTTTGTCCTCTTTTCTGGTTGAATCTTGTACGGCTACACTGAGGAAGATGGTTGTTTATTAATAATTGATCAGCAGGTGTATGCACAGGCTGCAAATGTCTGTCTATGGAGAAGGAATTTGTTGTTTGAACATAACGGTACATATTAACTTAAGTGTTACTATTTTTTCCGAACATGAAGGTCTATTGTGTGAAATCTCTCTCCATGCTACCAGGAATAAAATTAGAGAAATAAGGAATCCTGGTGGGAAAACACTGCACCAAAAACTACTTTATGCAGCCTAAAAATGCATTTGTTTTAATTGTTGAATGTAAGCTTCCCCAAAGTTGCTAAAATCTCTTAACACCCAGAATCAAGCAGACAAGCTTTTCTTGTTCATATGTTCATATTCTGCAATCTTAGACCAAACTGTCTATGAGAGGCTATGGGGAAACTGCTGCTATTATTCACAGGTTAAATATGCCCTGTTCAACATAACATCCTTTAAAACTGGAGAGAAGCAACAGGTTACATTTAAATATTTAATACAAGTTGTATTAAAGGAAGAAGTGCTCTCGGGGGCCATGAGCTTTCTAGCTACACCCTTGCAATCAGATTTATAAGGAGTTGAGAAGCTTTGGAGTCTTTCTGATGTAAATGATCTCTCTGAGTGTTGTAATTAAAAGTCACCTCTTCTCTGGTTCATTTGCATTTTATGAATTCCCATCGGCGGCAAGCGTCGCTCTCAGATTTTAGTCTTTTGCGTCCTCCACTACCCTTGTTTTTCTTCTTCTCCTTCTTTCTCTGTGTTCATGCACCCTCACTCCTGTCCCTTTTCCCTTCTTCTTCCTTTTTTCAGCTTGCTGTGTATGACAAACACACACATGCAGCTGTGGCTGTTTGCTGGTTGAAGCTCTCTGTGCACACAGATGCTATTTTGCCCTCTTGATGACAGCAGCAATCCCATGCTGCAGCCTTGAGCTCCTCAGAACAATACGAGTCGTGATAGAAAAAATCTGCCAGGCGTCGGTCATCCTGCAGTAATGACTGTGTGTGTATCTCTCATGTATGTGTGGTCCTGATTATGTGGGAATATATAGATGAGCAGGAGACATGGCTGTTTGTGAGGACCATTATCCTGGACTCATTTGCCGATATACTGCAATGCAGCTGAGAGCGATATCTGTTCCAGGAAGTTCAGCGTTTGTCTGTAATTGGTCATTGGTGCCACTGCAGGGTTTCACTCATTTGACTGTGTGCCTGTCTGACAACTTTGAAAAATGCAAATGTCTGGGATGAAAATTCACACTGCTGTGTTTGGCTGTTTAGTGCCAGGTGAAAGATTGATGTGTTGCAATTTTAAACATCCAATAATACTATTGTCAGAATAACTGATGGCTTGATATGATCATTGTGAGTTGTTATTTCTCAAACCTCTTTCCCATAAAGTCCTCTTTGATAGAGGCTGTAATGGCTTATCAAGCCTCCCGCTCTTTATCATGTTTATCTTTATTGAGGAGAACAATGTTGGAAGTCATTTTTTTCTATTAATCTTTCACTCTTTCCATAAACTAACAAAACAGCATCTGATCTCTTTCTGTTTTGTGCCATAAAGCAGTTAGACCAGTGGCATATTTAAGGTTTTAATTAAGCCATATAATGTGTTTATATATTCCCTGTCCTAGGTTTTTACATAGGTGACTTTGACTGTTGTGTAGCCATACAGTTGACGCATTTGGACACTCTGGGGGGGTTATGATGGGGTGCTGGGAGAGAGTTCAAAATCTGCTTAGAGCTTCATAAATGGATCTCCTGCTGCCTCACAGAAGCTAGAGCCACACCAATTATAAAGTATATACAGTTTGGTGTGTTAAACTTTTTCATTTATCATATTGTGGATGTTTACGGTGTTTTAGTTTTAAAAAAAAAAAACACAATGTGTCACTACAGCTCATCAACATTTCTCTTGTAAATATAAATTCTTTCTTTTCTTAAATTCCCAGGTCCACACTTTTGTTTCTGTCAGCTCAGAGAGAGGATTTTATTACACTGCAAACATCAAAGGCACTTTATACATGAAAGTCGTTTCCTTTTCCTCAGTAAAACTGCTCTTTTTGGGTTCCGCTTTAGAAATTGACTGAATCACAGGGAAATGAGCCACAAACCCGTCTAGAGAATGGGTGGTGTGTTTCAAAAGCTTATCAGGAAAACGCTCTAAGGCAGGAGTATCAAACTCATTTTAGTTTATTGGCCACGTACAGTTCAATTTGATGTCAATTGGGCCGGACCAGTAATACCATTGAATAGTTACCTATAAATAACAACACCTCCATTTTTTCCCTTTCTGAAAACATTCACAATTAATAAAAAATGTATAAAAGAGATGATGAAAAGCCTGAGACGTCTCGTTGATCTCTTGGCTACGACTCAAAAAACAGACTGCTGATTCCTCAAACCTTCCAACAGTTAATTTATCTTCTCTGTACTCACTTTTCCTGGCAAATTCTTGCATTTTCCGCCACGATGAGTCTGATAGTGGCGCTGAATATTATATTCTTTGAGCACTGAAAGGTGCAGTAAACACGCCAAGCACATTGGCTTCCCATTAACCTCTGTCTCTTTCAAACATTTTCAATCATTCATTTAATTATTTCTCTTAGTAAAATGTTGACACACAAAAAAATACAGTGAGTTGTGACTTTGGTGATTTATTTCTGCAAAACATGAAGTCCCAAATTGCTTTTTGTTGTGGTAGTGTTATTGTAATCGGTTTGAAATATCACTGACAATGTTATTACGGTCCAGACACCTCACATGCATGCTCAACAGCTGTCCACTGATGAGGTTTCTGGCGTGTGTGTTGTGAGTTTGAGCATCCAATGTGGTTTCAGCACTATGGACAGCTCCCTCTGAAGCCACTGCAGCATTTTCAACCCGCCATGAGTGCAGACAGTCTATAACTGAGATCATCTCTTTGTGGTCTTTTATATGAAATACACCAAGCAGCACTTAATTCAACATAATGCCAACTCTAATAATTTAATAAAAGGAAACAAATCAATTAAAAAATAAGATTTCATTGAGGTTAAGTGCTGTTTCGTGGATCATATCATGAAAGCCGAATTGCATAGAAGACCCCAGTGTTAGAAGTGAGTCGTGCAACAGGTGTGTGCATTTGCAGATAGAAAAGCAGGCATTGAACTGCCAGATTTCTGAGCGGAGTTTGGAGTAACGCCTGTCTGATATATAAAGAAGGACGCATGCTACAGTGGTAAAGAAAGACAAGGCTATATGTGGTGGTCTCGTACCCAGATTACCACCTCCCCAAAATCCTGCTGGTTACGGTTTCTATCCAGTCAGTTCAGATCCTGACGGTATGGGAACCACGTGTCTGCGTAACTGCAAGCAGCTCCTCTCTGTAGTGCTGCATCAAGCTGCACAGGCAAACCGGAAGTCACGCTATCCTTCAGAACAAAAGTCGAAGGCAAACCAGACTGTGCTCATTTTCGAAGGAAAAGAGCTTGGGCAATAGACACAGCTCTAGGTTGTGCAAATAAACATAGTGTAAATTGTTTTGCATGTACAGACAAGAAAGTCGTACATAGGCCTACTGCAAAAATTGTGCAATATTTCTATGTCAAGTGGCAATAATATTTCAAGATTCAAGAGTTTTATTTGCCATCTGCACCTAAGTATATTGGAATTCTGAGCAGTTTACACCGAGTCGGCTTTAAGAAAAGAAAAAAGGTATAACAGGCACAATGTAATTACAGTACAAAATAAGTAGCACATTCAACTCAACACAATAAATAAATATTTTTTTTTATATATATAAAACGCCCTCAGTGTAGTCAATAAATAAACTAAACTATCCTCTGCATAGGAACGATACCCCCAGAATACAAATATACGGTATATATACTCCATGACTAGGTTAAAAGAGCTTGTAACTCTCAAAAATATTATAAAAAAGAAATAATTAATATATTTCAGACAATTGCACAGTGGAAGGCAGCATATTGCAGAGCATTTCAGTCCATTCAGTTCAGGTGCGCTGTGTGTCAATAATGGTATGCAGGTGAGGTGTGGGGTATTTGTGTCCCTCTTTTATGTCCTTTTCCACTTATATTTATGCAGTAGTTATATTTTTAGGTGCTAAATATAAGTAAATAAATATAAATAACGAACTATAGCTTTAGTAACCTATTGTATCTCCATGCTAAGTCACTGCTTATATGATTATATAATGAACAATTTTAATTTAATCTCTTTAATAATTCTTTGCTATATTGCCTTTTTATATATAAATTAAGTCAAATATTGTAAGAAAATGCATACCAGGCTATAAAGGACATATTGTAAGAAAATAGGCTATAGGAAAAAGAGAGAAGCAGTTCTAGTGTGCTCAATTAAAACTGTGCTGGTTTGGTCTTTTGTTTTGAAGGAGCCAACCGGAACAGGTCTTTGGTTGAATTGCTGCCTCTTTGTTGCTGGTTGGGTATAGATAGTCAGTGCACCTCCTCGCGCCCCACCGGCCCGTCGGTCGTCTCGAGCGCTGCTGAAGAAGACGCTGAAGCACCGGAGGAGCGCGAGAGGAGGACCACGAGCCGGACCCGGTCTTCTTCTTCTTCCACTTCTTCTCCATCTCTAGTTTCTGGAGTAGTAGAGACAGCACAACCACAGTCCAGCAGCTTCTCTTTTCATCAGCAAGGTGAGGAAGAGGAAGAGGAGGAGGAGGAGAGGAGGAGAGGAAGAGGAGACAGACAGACAGCAGTATCTTGGCGCATTGGATGGAGCTTATGGATTATTGAGAAGTGGAGGCCGAAACGCGGATGAAATATTCATAAGGACTTTTTTAAAGAGGAAAACACACAAAGTGGGAGAGTGCACAGATTCACCTGCAGTGATTCACCTGCACACTGACCAGAAGACCAGAGACCAGAGACCAGAGGACCAGCTGTATGCTGACCAGTCTGCATCTGTGTGTGCAGTGTGTCTGACTGAGTGTGTGTGTGTTTGGAAAGGAGCCCCCCTGCTGCAGTACTTGTCTGCTGGTACAGGGATGCCACCGAGTTGCTGACAGACCCCCGGTATCCGCACCCCTCCTCCTCCTCCTCCTCCTCCTCCCGGACGGACGCACCGACCCCCTGCGATCCCCCACTAATATGCAATGGTTTTTTGTGCAGAAGCCTTCAGCTGCCGCGTACCGCCGACTCCACGCTAGCGCCGCCGCCGCCGCATGCCTGTCCGCCGCTGCCGCTCCTCCTCCTCCTCTCCCCGACGCGCCGCGCGGCAGACGACGCCATTTGAAGAGGAGCGCTTTTCGGGGGCTTTTGACGCCGGCGCGGCGGCCGGGCGGCGGCAGCAGCAGCAGCGACCTCCTCTCCTCCTCCGCCGCTGAGGACCACTGGCCGCTGGTGCAGCCAGAGGCGGAGAAAAGCGCCGCAGCAGCGGTTGCTCTTTTCCTGTGCGACGTCGACGCGGAATACGTGCGGCTGCTGGTCTCCGCGCTCGTGGAGGAACCTGGCGACGAGTTCTTGCTCTTCTTCTTGTCTATGGTGCAGATCGGTTGGCCGAAGCACCGCCGAACTGAGCCCAACAGCTGGCCGGCTCTGCTGGCATGCAAACAGGGGGGCGGATCAGCCCCCATGCGGTGGGTGAATTTTAGGCTGCCGCATCCGGAGCGCCTCTCGTCCCCCACCTCCTCCTCCTCCTCTTCCTCCACCTCCTCGGCCAAATCCATGCGGTTTATTTGGAACAACATTTTCAGCAAAGGATCGCATATGCTGCAGTGTCTTTGTGGCAAGAGCCTCAAGAAAAACAAGAACCCAACTGGTGAGTTTTGTAGTGTGTGTGTGTATATGTGTGTGTGTGTGTGTGTGTGTTTCCCCCTCTCTCTCTCTTTCTGCGTGTGTACGTGCGTGTGTGGGGGTGATGGAGAAAGTCTTTATTATTTCTGTACGTGTGCAGGAGGTGTGTGTGTGTGTGTATTCATTCCCTCCCGAGACTGCACTGTTCGACTGCTTGCTGGTGTTTCTCTGCAATCGCAGTTGTGCAGCAAGTGAGTGCACTACAGGGATGGGAGGGGGGGTGATTGGGGGCAGACTGAGAGAGGGTGGTGGGGGCGGGGGGGTTGATAACTTATTAGCACAGAAACTGACTACAGTGTCAGTGCGTGCGTGTGCGTGGCAGAGATGCTGCAGAAAATCAAGTCTAATGCAGTCTGCAGTCCCGTTCAGGCTCCAGTAACCTGCATGATTAAACAGCACATGGCCTTATTTAGACTTCCACTGTGGATATTCAGCAACTGTGGAACAGGAGGAGTGTGTTTTTAGTGGCTGCAGACATTTCAGTCACACTGTGTGGACACAAACATCTTCTTCTCACGAGATCGAAGACTGAATGTGATGCTGTGTTAAGCAGAGCTTCCTGACTGTAAAATGTTTATTCCAACTTTTTCATTCAGGTGAGCTGCTAATTATGTCCATCGTCACGCTTGGTGCACTCACCGGCAACATGTCCATCTTCTAAAGTTGGATTTTGTGTGTAGATAACTTCAAAGATCAGGGCTGGGAAACCTGTCTGTTTCAAGTCCCTTGCTGTGTTCATCAACAGAGTGCAGGGATAATATAATTAAGAGTGAGATTTAGTTTAATTCACCAGCGGCTCTTTTTGATTCTCTTAGTCATGCTCTCCAGAGGGTACAGGACACATTTAGATTCGACCAAACCAGATAGTTTGCTTTGGTCTCCACTAGATTTTCCCCTCTGCTGTAGATGAGGGCAGGACAGAGATTGACATTGGCATCACAACAGGAAGTGGACATTGTTGACATTATTGGCATATTGACATTGCATCGAAAGGTTGGCCACAGTGTTTAGAGGGCAACAGCAGGCCCCACAAGGCCACTTTTTGAAGTCAGATGGCTGTCAAGTTATATAGGCCAAACTACCAATCATATACCGTTTGTTATCTCTGAGCTTGGAACTGTAAGAGGCTGTGATTTTGTTGTTTATGTATTTTAGAGGAAGCCTCACAGCAAATTACATTTACAAAACGTTACATTACAGTTACATTTACAAAAAACAATGGGTATTGTTTGTATGACTGGTTCATTAATTGATAAATCAATCGGCAGCAAATAATTAGTTGACAATTCCCTACTTGTTAAAGTGAGGAATATCAAACATTTGCTTGGCCACAACTTCCTAATTAACAGTATTCCCTACCATTGTAATTTGAAAACTTGTAATTTAACTTTGTTAAATTGTGATGGGCCCTTGTCATCCTTTTTATATTTAATGATTAATCAGCCAAGTGACAAACTCATTGAGTCAATAATTATAGTAATGCAGCCCTAATATGACGTCAGCTGTGTATACAGTATACAGTGGCCAAGTCCTTACTGTAATCTCAACCAAAATAGTCCTTTTAAAAAAGCTGACAGATGGAATTTGTAGTTATGAATATGCAAATTTGTAGGCACTTATACAAATACTGTAGTTCCATTACTTTTTGTAGTTTATGAACTGATAACATACGTTTTTTTTTGTCATATGAACTGAAAGGAGAAGGCATTTTACAGGCAGTCTGCAGCTGGTCGTTATTCTGTCTTGCTCAAGGGCGCTTCACCAGGCCTCGATTAAAGGAACAGTACACCACTATAGACCAGCCAAAGGACCAGTAGAAAGTGGCCCATTTAATGTTATAAGCAAGCTCTAGTTTAGACATCTGTTACTGGGGTGTTTTTCTCCTCTTGTTTGAACTTTGACCCAACCAAGCTAGCGTTTGCTAAGCTCTAAACAACCTTAAATTGGTTGGATGGAAACGCGTCACTGTCTTGTTGTTTGGTGCCTAAAAACATATCTAACTATAAAACAAGGAATCTCTGTCCGTTTGTCTGTTTGTCCTTCGCATATTTTGAGAACCGTTCATCTGATTTTCTTCACACTTGGCAGGTGTATTGCTGGGGACCCAAGGGAGTGCAGTGTTGAATGTGGGGCAATTTGGCCAGATGGTGGCGCTATAACAATTAACTTATGAGTCTCAGATATGAGTCTCTTTTCGCTGCTCCTCCTTAAAAATTTTGAGCAGTTGTCACCAAATTTGGTACAGAATATCTCTGGACCAAACAAGTAAAGGTTACTTTTTTGGATTGTTGATGTCCCATGCAGTTTTGCTATACTGTAGCTGACCCTCAAAGTTAGCTCAAATACTGTGGGCAGGGCTTATATCACAAAAAATGTCACATGTCCTGAATGCTTTGTGCTATTGGGACCACATTTGGTGGACATGTGTAGATAGGATGTCTGAGTGACCATGACAAATTTGGTGCCATGTGGTCATTAGGTGGCGCTGTAACAGCATCATCTAATTATAATTATTGTCTGTCTGTCTGTGTTTGTATGTATCGAATGGGCACTGCACTAGTTTGGGCAAAGGATCAGAGGCCTGGGACGCCTGCCAATCAAGCAAACACACACAAAACAGAATTATTTTTTAACCTTATTGTAATATCTCCTAAATTAAACCAATTTTTTCTAGTCTTACAGTGTTCTCTGAGCCAGCATCTAGTGGCATTTAGGGGAAGTTAAGTATACGTGGAAAGAGTTGGGACAAAGTTTTTAAAAGAGTTAAGTGAAAACTCTGCCCTGCTACCAGGCACTCTATGATGCATCAACAAGCCTATTTACTCAGAGCTTAATGTAAAATTGTCATTATGTGGGCACTTGAATGTTCCCCCTAGTCCTTTGCTGCATTTCTCTATACATTAACGTCGCTCTACGGTGGCATTGAGTAAATATCTGCTTAACCACAGACAGTCAGCACTGAAAAGTGATGAGATGAGGTCAACAAAACATTAGTGTTGTGTCTTCTCTTTGTCCCTGAGTGCTTAACAGTCAGTTGTTAGAGTGATTTCAAAGTACAATCCCTGTGGTTTGGAGCTGATGTGTAAAAAGGACAAACACATAATAAATCAAATCTATAAAAAACACTGCAGCATGGTGTATGTCAGCTTTGGTCATTGAAATGACTGTCTGGTGGCTATTAAGAGCCAAATTGCACCCATGCTTGCAGGAGACTGCAGTTTGAGGCAGACAAATAAGATAACAACCTCATAGAAACAGATGTATAAGAGAAGTGACTTGTAGTTTAAGTTGTAAATAACTCCTGGAGAGCACAAAGTATTAGGTCTAATCTGTGGCATTTTCTTATACATGTCAGTTACAATGTCAGTTTTCTCCTCATCACTGAATGATATAATAATGATTCAATGTATAAACCGTGTATGAAAGGATGGTAGGTCTTTCCTGAGAAACTTTGTACTTTATCAACAAACATTTCAAGAAACAAATCACATATCGTACCATGTGTGATCGACAAGTAATCTCTGGGAAAACACAAGAGCAGTAAGGCTTTAGCGCCAAACATAAACCTCTAATCTTGCAGATTAAAGGTGAAAACAAACAATATTGATGTGTTGGCACAGGTGAGAGGATTAACTTGCTACACAGAACCGAGCAGTTGTACTAAGTACAACATTTTCTTTTCACCGCCTGCCAACACTACACTGCCTGCAATTTATAAAGAGTGTGTCACATGACACATGGTTGTGTTTTGGTGTCCTCTGGGCCCTGTGTTTCCGCTTTCGTTCCTTTTTATGTTGTGCTCCTCTTACTTATTTGATGGATTGGCTCGAAGCTTACGATTTATGAGAGAACGTGTGCACTCCTGTGATACATAAGCAGGAATATTAACCTTATTACTCATAGTTACCCTGATGTTTCAAACTCCCTCTTTGGGTGGGATGTCATTAAATGTAAAAGTATAATATTACTGCAAAATATCATGCTACATGTGTGAAACTTCATTCTTGACCTAGGAAACTGTATGATACAATAATCTTAACTCTGTTTCAAATGTTTTATTTTGAAGTATCATTTTTCTGAGACAGCAAAACATAGTATTGCCATGCTTCCTTTCCATATAAACATATAAGCAAACAAAATGAAGAACACTCTTCAAAAAATAAATAAATAAATAATAGTTAAAAAAAAAGGAAAATACTTAAATACTGAATGATGAAATTAGAAATAAACTAATAATAAAACAATAATAATAACAAATGAAAAACAGTGCTAATTATCGTGACAACAATAATAACATTAACTCAAGGTCTACTTGCTACTACTACTACTTGCTCTTTTTGGAGCTTTCAACCACATATCATGTTCTTCACCAGTGGATGGAGTTCATAATATTTTAGAGTTGAGATTTCTTTTGTTGATTGAGTCATTTGTTGAACCAGTGGAAGTCAGTTTATGACAGGTTTGATATTCCATTGAATGGTTAAGCTACTATTCAAGTAAAAAAAACATTTACTTCTTAACTTGCTTTAGGTTTTTGGCTGTTTGTGTGATCAAATATTCAAATTTGAGACATTGCATTGGATTGATAAACTCACTTTTCATGTGTTTTTTCTACATTTTATAGACTAAATTACTCAAAAAAGGAATTAATGGGTGCCACTAGTCATATATTCTTGCATTTATCTAATTCTCTGCACCAATGAGGCAAATCACTGCATTTATTTGAAGTCTTTATATCATGTCGAAGTGATTGCGACTGGCCCATTGTTTATTTTCTGGTGTAATGCCAACAGTAGTGATGCTGTGTAGATCGATTGCAAACAGGAGCTCAGATACTTGGCTTGTGCATATGTCGTTTTGTCATGCGGGGCGCTTAGCTAATGAATCTCACCCACCCACCCACTCACACACACAGTGGGAATGCAAAGAAGAACGGCAGTACGTACCGTACACGAGTACTTTCCCACCGGCATCCAGCAGCCAGCCTCATAGATTTATAGCAGCCAGCTCCATTTAGCTGTCACTTTCTCTTTTAATTAAAGAAAACAATCTGTATGAGCTCTCCCTTGGAGTTTTAGTGTGTATGTGTGTGTGTTTATGCGTAATACACAGAGCAGTTGGTGGTGAAATATGGACCTGCTGCGGATGGGGAGGAGGCAGCGTTTTGCTGACTCAAGATTTGTTGCCGTTTTTCCTCTGAATTGCACTATTTAGTGAAAGTCCACTGGGAAGACAGAAGTACAGCTTTGTTTAGTGTGTATGGGTGTTTGTGTGCATCAGTATGTATGCGGGCGATTCAATAAGATGCAAGCTAAAAGTTTCAGTTTCTTTCTTCCAGTTTTGGCGTTGAACAATGGCGTTGCTAACAAATTAGCGTTTACTTTGGTGAGAAATATATTGGCTTTCCTGTGGCTGCTTTACAATAAAAGCCCCCCTATTCTCCAGTTGAACGCTTCTGTTTGCTAAGATTTCTTTGTCGAATAGTCAATTATTATGCTTTTTTTCATGCTGAATGACTTATTTCCAAGAAACTTTTATGTGATTCTGTGTGGAGAAACTCAGTTTTATAGATCTGTCAAGTAAATCAACTAATTGATTAGTCGACAAAATCGTGTTTCAGTCGACTAAGAATTTCTTTGGTCAAGAACAGCCGTACAGTTTGAATTAGCAGTAACAAATTCAACTCCGTTGCAGCTGTAGGAGAGCGATCAGTAAACAGGGATGCTTTCATCAATTAGATGGAATTATTAGCAACAAAAAATGGCATAAATTGTTTAGAAAATGGGGTTTGATGTAATTAAATCAAAAGATTACAACTTCAAAGATAAGATAACCACAGACAGATTCATCTTAAGTTCAACCATGACATAATAAAAACTCACTTTTCTGTCAACCCATGTTCAGTGATTAAGTCAGGTCCAACTGCGACGGAGCATCTTCTGTTAGAAACAGCTGAAACTGTGTGAATGGAGGTCCAGTGTCGTAAATGGGACTCCGCCTGTTTCCTCCAGATGAACCAGCATCAGTGTCATTCATTGTTAAAAGGAATAAGGCCCGGTGTTACTCAATGTCCCATATGACGTGACCCAGATAGAGATGTTCACCCTTTATAGCACGCGTAGGCGTGCCATGCTCACCTTCTCTGGAGAGTTGCCATTAAGGCATCCTACTTTATATTTTATTTAAACACTGGAGTATAGCAGTGGGGTTCGTGCCAACTCGGATCTGTCTCTACAAGTGAAAGGCACACGCATATACACATGCATACGCTGCACATTTATGTTTAAATATATATCTTATTTAAATTTAAATCGTGGTTATCTTTGGATCAATGTTCTATTTTCTTCAAGCTTGCAGCAAAGTGAATTTGTCTGTCTCTCTTGTCTCTGTTTCTCAGTTGCATGCTTGTCCAAAAAAGTGATGAGTTGACAAAATAGTGACAGTCATCGTGATGTGTGTCCTCTAAGGTCACATGGAGGGTTTTTCTGTGCAGTATACGCTCCCTGTAAGTGTGTGTGTGTATGTGTGTGTGTGTGTGTGAGTGATCTCATTAGTTCATGGCCTCATTGTCCAAAACACACTGAGTCTGCAGAAAAAAAGCATTCTGACTTTGCTGCTCTGACCTGCTTTCGTCTGAACTCTCATGTACGTCACACTTCACACACTCACAAGCTGTCAGCTAATCACACCCGTCACACACACATACAGTGCAGCAGTCACACAGGTCATTTATATAATCAGACTGGAACAAACTCAACTTTCTTATGTGACATTCATAGCTTCTTTTCATGTCTTATACACAATTTAGTACAGTGAATATATCAAATGTGCTGTTAAAGGTAAAGTTAGCGGCCAGCTGGTGAATGTAGTGGAACATTTAGCAGCAAAACAGCCAGATATTTCCCTCAGGAGCTGGTGGAGACTGTTTGTACTAACTCTATGCTCCATATAGTACTTCAGTGTAGTGTTGACACAACTTGGGGCCTAAGAGTCTGGGGCTCAGGGTGGTTGCATGCTTTGCCCAGTTGGTAATCCAGTATTGGCTAAATTTAAGTCTACGTAGTAGTGATCAGGCGGTGGTATCGAGGTCTTGCCCACACATGAATGGGGCGGGATTTATGACCTATACTGCAGCCAGCCACCAGGGGGCGATCCAGATGTTTTGGCTTCACTTTTGGGGAGCTGTCATGTCGTCTGTCTTTATATACAGTCTGTCGACAGTCACTTTTGAGATTTTCAATGTATTTTTCAATGCTGTGGGCACATTGTGATCTGCTCACTGACATCTCTATTCAACACAAGCTGGTTTATTAAATGTTAAACTTGCATAAATCTCTTAAATGACTCAAATTCCGTTCCTCCCCTTATATTTCTTAACACATCTCTGCTACATGTTTAGCCATCTACCAAATTGTTGCATTTCTGAAATGACAATATTTAGTTTATTTAGTCAGTTTTATTGAAGGGTGTCATTTGAATAAAACGACTGTTGCACTGCTGATTACAGTGTGAAACAGTATAATTTTCCAAACGAAACAATAATTGAAAGTGGAAAGGTGAATATGAGAATGTGTGTGTGTGTGTGGACGGCTCTCGCTCCAGGTTTCTGTCAAGAGAGAGTGAGTGCTGAGTGTTATTTTTCCAAGTGCACTTAAAAAGCAGCAGGGCATCAAAGGCTCCACTAAGAAGTGTTTTCGCAGACTGAATGATAAGAAGCAGAGAAACACTTGACAACAACTCAGTCTCTCCCTCTGACTCGCTGCATAAAATCTGTTTAATTGGATAGGCTGGTAAAAAGGAAAAAGTCCGTTTTCATTTTACAGATACATATCCAATAGCCTACTTTTTTCTCCTTTTTTTAATCTTATCTTTTTATTTATTTAATTTATTTTTTATCATGATTGTGTGTTCTTTTTTTATTATCACTTTGTTTTATTTTTCTTGACTTTTGTGTGTACATAATAGTAGTCACTGGATATATCATACAGTTGTTAAAAATGATAATAAAGTTAAAAAAATAATAATAATAATAATAATTGGCTAGGCTGAAGATGCCGAATATACATAAGCATAAGGCTGGTGATATTCTATTCTTTGACAAAATAAAATAATTAAACTTAAGGTGCACTTAGAGCTTTTCCCAGAGCTTTCAACCATATCACACAGATGTTGTAAGCTCCATAGCTGTCACCCACAGTACTTTGGCCTTCAGTTAAGCATGAAAAAGCAGTTAATCGTTCAAAAGAAAACATAACTAAGCGGCTTACATGATGAGTTCCCACTCGTAGCTTTTTCTTTGCACCTCGTCTCTTTATCTCTGTTCTCCACTTCTTCCCTTTGTGCTACCTCTCTCTCACACACACTTGAGCTGACTTCCCTTGTCTGCGTTAACCTTTCGCTTGATGACAGCCCCGCATGACATAATCGCCATATCTGTCCTACTCACTATTTGTGTGTGTCGCCGACGTGCGTGTCCTTATCTGAGGCCGCGTCGGGGGGACTCTGAGCGATTTACAAAATGAGTTTTCAGAGGCGTCCAATAGACTGCTGTCTACAGGTGTGTTAGCCATGGACTATGAGTTTATACTGAATATAGCAGAGAGGAGACTAAAAGCTGCTTTGGGCAGAGTTGATCAAGGTAAGATACTCTTTACACCAGCAACAGCTGTGTACATCTGTCCTGAGAGAGAGAGAGAGAGAGAGAGAGAGAGAGTAGGATAATGACATATACTGCCACTTACTTTACCTACTTTAGGACTTTCTAGCAATGCAATCATTCAAATATACAGTTTAAGGTATCAACTGTGGTGGTATATTTACTTAATTATGCTTTTATTTGGCTTCAACGTGATTTAAACTCACCTATTTTATGATCTCTGCAACTTTTCAAAAATGTACTTACAATTAATTTGTCAGTTTCTGATGAACATGGCTAATGGGACATAGAACTTACTTAGAATTACTTTTTTGAATTTAAATTATATGGTAGGTTAAAATATTTTCATAGAGTGTTTGGGTGTAAGATAAAAGAGCCTGAAAAAGACCAAAAATACCACAGATATGACTGACATTAGAGCTGCAATGATTAATCGATTAGTTGTCAATTATTAAATTAATCACCAACTATTTTTAGAATCAATTAATCGGTTTGAGTTGTTTTTTAAGATAAAAAAAGTAATAATTCTCTGATTCCAGCTTCTTAAATGTGAATATTTCCTGGTTTCTTTACTCCTCTATGACAGTAAAGTGAATATTTTTGAGTTGTGGAGAAAACAAGACATTTGGGGACATCATCTTGGGCTTTGGGAAACACTGATTGACATTTGTCACCATTTCTGACATTTTATAGACAATCGATTAATTGAGAATTAATCAACAATGAAAATAATCACTAGTTGCAGCCCTAACTGCCAGGTTTGGGACGGGCAAAAATGATCCTACGGATAATCCTATCCAGACAGGATTTAGGGTACTTTCAGGGATAGTGTCAGTTCACGATCACTATGATTCCTGAGCCCAACACAGTTCTAATACAGCTTATACAACAGTAGTTGATCAGGCGTCACCCACTAGCTTCTGTCAGGAGGACTCAGTGTGTGTGTGATGGTCAGATGAGGTCATGACGCCCGCCACTAAAGCTGCTCATCTGTTGCTTCCTAAAGACACTTTTTGGTCCACGTTCTCATGTGAGTCACGTGACTGAATTGCCTTTCCATAAACGTATGTGCCAGTCAGTAGTTTTTTCCACCAACTCCTTAAGATCCTCTACTTTAAACTATCACACTTGGAATAGTTTAAAGTACTCAAAAAAAGCTGTGATGGTGAATTAAACACGAGGTGGCAAACACCCCCATGAATACTGTCCCACATGAGTCACTTTACAGTGGGAGGTTGTTCACTGGGCGAGCAAATTCTTTTAATCAGAGAGCACGTTGACCAACACGCACCACCAGCTCGAGAGAAAAGTTAGGTATTAGCCAATATGATAAAACTGCACCAGGCCTGCTGACTTTTAAAGCTGTATTCTTTTTTATTTTTCTCATTATCAACACATGTTAAGACCTAAGCCCCAAGCTCACTATTATAACTTTTCTAAAAGGGCAGTAGAAAGTAAATTCATTGAAGCTGTCTTGGAGGAATTAGCCACCAGGGCAAAAAAGAAATCTAAAATGCCTCTCATATTGTGTTTTGATGGTTTACGCCAGTAACTGATACTCTCTGATAAACTCTGCTTTTGTGAAATGAGAATATTGGGGAGCAATTTCACGCCTTTTTGTCAAATCTTAAATGAATTGTAACGCTAACACTCTTGTCATTTCAAATCCATTATCCTGTTCTCTCTAAGGCCTCATGGACGCAGCTGTGTAATGCTTATAGAATCAGTGTTTTTAAAGTCCAGGGTGGGCGTGATGTATTTATGCACTTGTACCTGTGAGAAGTGCTGCTCTTAGATCTGTATTGTGGCACAATTTGGATTAGATGCAGTGTAATGTTAGCCTCTCCAGCTGAAAGTGATCCTCACATTTAGCGAGCCGCTGAAGTGTTGACATAGTCACTGAGAGGGATTACAGTACACACATGCACACATACTGTATACAAGGTGCCTTTAATGCAGCGATGTGGGGGAAACAGATTAGTTAGGGAATTTAGCCTTTATACCCTACCTATTGTCATGCCACACTATTGAACTTAAAGAAAGAATGAAAAGGGACAGATCTGCTGTATCACCTCAGATTTTGAGTTCGTAAAAGTAGTTTTATTGTAGTCTATGTTACTGGATTTGTTAGCCTTTTGAGTTTTGAACCAGAAATCACGACTGACCACAACAATAGAAAGCTCCTTTTCCAAAAATCCACACCCTCGTCGCCGGTCATCCTCCTCCTCTATCCAACTGTGGACTCTTCTCCACAGAGCGGTGTGAGGAATAACATGTTTTTTCAGAACAAAATAGCTGAAATTAGGCATTATTTTACTCAGACTATAGCTGACTGGGACTGCTGCCGAGAGAGATAAGCTTAAGTTCTTCTCGCCCAGCGTGTGTGCGCGACCGTGGGTGGCTCTGAAAACATTCTGCTTTGTCGAGTCTTGAATGCTTAACAAAGTTTTATCTCTTGTCACATTATCTACCTACGCTCTCTGTTCCTGTTATTCAAAGCTAATTTAGTGCCTTATTCAGTCGGCCGACCGTGCAGGAGCCTTTGAAAGTACTCATATTGTCACTGTTTTTCATGCTGTAACTAGCAAAAACAAAAACTTGTGTTAAAAAAGTTTTAATCTGTAACACCAAGGGGATTAAAAAGCAACTCAAGTGCACAGTCTTTTGTATGATGCCAAAGTGTTGTGACAGAATTGCCAACACAATCAATGACCCTCCCGAGACGTTGACTGACTCATTATACAGAGAGGCCAGCAGTGGTGTCAACATGCAGAGATTCATTACTCATTAAAGGACCAGTACACTGAACTCCCTGCTGCTGGCGGAGGAGCAGTGGGCTGGGAGTTGTGGTTGAGCTGAGATTGAAGGAGTGCAGCTGTTGGGGGAAACCATTTAATTCTAAGTGCTTTCTGACCCAGATCACTGCACTACACTCACACACACAACCCCAGCGGAAGAGAGGGTAAATGAATTCCTATTGACAGATGCATTATATTCCCCACAGTCAGTACAGTACTATCCATCTCCAGCACTACACTGTATTAAAGTGAATGCACTTGTGTGATTCACATGGGAGACCACTGTTAATATCCTGCTGTATCATGATGATCAGTTCAGTAATTAAATATTTGATGTGCTATTGAAACAGACATAGCCCTGTATTACTGATGACTTAGGGGGCTGTTATAAATTGCGAGGGGGCACATAAAATAAAATTAATTGATATAACCATGCAATGCTAAATAACAACAACATAAGGATACTCTTTCAAAAATCAAAGTATACATTTATTTAAGAACGTGGCACTACTGTAGCTGAGCGCTAATTATTTTTTGAACTTATGAACGATTTTCTGTCAAAATCAGCAGGGGGAGACGCGTAGAAACAACTTTTTTTTGCGGTTCGTAGCTCTCTTTCTCTCTGTGGCCCAAGCCCAGTGTCCACACTCACAGACTCACAGAGTTTGAAGCGGGTTCCCGCAAAGTCCGTGAGGGTTCAGGGCTGTCCCACTGTCAATCGTCAAGTCCTTGAGGGCTCTTTTGCAGACAAATTCAGCCCTTTATGAAGACTTTCTGTAAGTCCGCATTTTTGCAGCCTTTCACACTCAACCATTTACCAGGTCCTTAAGTCCCCGAGGGTTCAGGGCTTAAGGCCTTGGTGGAGGACATTGGGATTGGTCTCTCTTTACAACCACAAAAAAGCAAAGACGGCTAAGAAACCAAACTAAGTGACGTGTTCTGTCTGTCCATCGATCTCCTCCGCTCTGTTTCAGTACTACGGACAGCGCCGCACATGTTTCCCCCGGCCCATACATACAACAAACAGCACTGTCCGTGGTTCTGAAACAGCAGCTGAACGATAGTCACACGTATCTCGCCCCACTTCCGTAGTCCATGTAATAATTGAATACAGGTGAAAGCTGCTGTCTCGTAGAAGTCAGTTATCAAATCCAGTCATGATGTGTTTGGACGACAGAGAGGAGATGATGTGGTATCATGGCAGTCTGCTTGACTGACTGTGTTGCATGATCTATGTAAAGAGAATGAGAAGGCATGAAATAACATGAGCTTTTCATACACTGCTTACAGTAAATAATCCCTTTTTTATTTTATTTCTTTAAATTAGTTGACTTTCCTTATGTTATCTTTTAGATTTGATTCTGTAAATAGATGTTTACCCCTTTTTCTACAGATTCTCATCCTTCAACTTCACAAGACTGCTCATTTAATACTCCCAATGAACACTCAAACTTTGGTTATAATGTGACAAAAGAAAAAAAAGTCATTGTAAACGCACATATTTTAACATTTGTAAAATGAAAGAACCCAATTTAACTCTAGTCTAACACATGCACATGTTGTCTGACTAAACAGTAGAGCTGTTAACTCTGCTTCAGACTGCTCCACCACATTTGCACATCATACAAACATGTTTTCAAGTCCTCCTCCACCTCCACCCAGCTTTGACTCTCAGCACCTCCTTAATTCTAACTTTTGCCTTGAGGATATCTCCCTTCAGTCTCTGTAGTTATCTCTCCTCTCTCTCTTTGGGGGGGGGGGGGGGGGGGGC
>CAKAOH010015697.1:601-23119 GCA_916701665.1 Sebastiscus tertius | reverse complement strand
CCCACAAAATTCATTACTGATCACATTACATCAAAATACAGCCATGACACACACACACACACACACACACACACACACGTAGTTTCCTGCGCCTTGAGCTGTGCTGAAGACATCGTCCACAGGGAATGTGATGGACTTGTTGGTTCCTCCATCCATTCATACAGGCAGAGAGGCTTCAGTCTCTGTAGACTAATCTAATAGCACAGCACTTCTGCGCTGTAACATAGGAAATGTCATTGTGTCTGCTGTGAGGGGGAGAGTGGTCAGGAGTTGGGATTTTATGAAAAAAAAAGGACCTGGTTGGGTCACAGTATGATGGATGGATACAGTTTGTTTGGTTACCTGTTTATTACAGTTTTTCTCATTCGCTTTCATTCTCGAATGAGAATTATTAAACAATAAATTCAATAACAATTCAAATCTTGATTAGTTTGTTGTTCACAACAGATTTGAATTTCTCATTTTATTCATTCAAACAAATTGCTTTTATTTTGGCACATGTGTGCAAAGAATAAGAACAGTTGTCTACAATATGGCCCAAATAACCACTTGCACATCTCGCTGATCAAAACCGATGAGTTTATTCTCAGTGAAATTGTCGTCCTCTTCACAACTTCTGAACATGTTTTCATCGTTTGAGCCGTCACATGCAAAATGATCCATTCAATCATCAAAATCTGTCAGACATGTAAGGGATAACGTACAGCGAGCCGGTCGTTGTTGTGAAAGAATCCCCTGATGAAAGTAAATGTAAAATATTTTTAAAAAACATCTGTAAACATCAAATTATGGCCAAAGATAGTTTGCCATAAGGGGAGCAAATTGAGTCATACTCAGTCACACAGACAGCAAACATGTCTATTGGCTGTTTCTAGCCAAAAAAAACACAGACAGTCAACTGTCAACTTCAGGATGAAATCTGACCGCACCCGAGTAAGACCTCCTATTTTACAACACTATTGATAAAAGCCGTGTCAAATCCTAGCCTTGTGTACACGAGGGCCCCAGACCTCAAGCTATAGATGAATACATGGAGCGCACAGTAATGTGGAGCACCAGGCGTTTCATTCATTGCGTTTTATTCATTGTGGTATTTGTTACGCAGGACTTACAAAATAATGTTAAACACATCTTCTTGGCCCTGACTCTGAAGATCTGATTTCCTGTGGCTTTCTATTGGAACGAGGCCACAGTCGACATGGCGTCCCATCCGCATACAGTGAGGCCCACGAGTTTTTTGTTTGAGTTGTGACATTCAATTAATTATTTACAGTTGCTTTATGTGCACTTAAAGTGTTTCCGTTGTGAATTGAGCTGTAGATGGTGTGTTTAAAGGCTCTCTGAATGTGTGTGTGTGTGTGTGTGTGTGTGTGTCTTGGCGTGAGATTTAGATGGGCAAAGGCAGATGGTATCTTGCTCAGTTGTCTCCGTTTGGTGGGAGCTGTGGCCCCAGTGCTTAGACACACACGACACAGTAGAGCTGCTAACCTTGAACCTGATTGCAAACACACACAGACGCATGCACGCACACACACACACACACATGCTCTTACCTCATCTATACACACATCTATTTCTCTGTCATGTGTTTCCACGCAACTGTTGAGTGAATTCTCCGCAAACTTTTATATACAATCAGTTTCAACTCAGTCATTATTTATGTCATTCCACTGCTATTTATCACATTTATTTCCTCTACAAAAACAATTTGCAGTCGGATCGTTTACAAAAATAGATTTGGATGGAAACACAGCAACAAACGAGACATTTTTTTTCCTGCCTCTCTATGTGTCTACTCAGAGGATCTCGTAGCTGGAATGCTCACTGATGTAACAAATCACGTCTCTCTGACATTCTCCTCCAGCACACACACACACACACACACACACACACACACACACACACACACACACACACACACGGACACACTCTCTCGCAGATTCACAGGGAAAACAAAGCCTCCAGTCAGGGTAATGGGGCTCTCACGCTAAGGCCGAGACCCAGCGTCGCCAGCTCGGAGGGCAGGTGACACTCACATAGAGAGATGGACGGATGGACGGAGGGAGGGAGAGAACAGAACATGAAGAAGAGGAGGGGAGAGAGAGAGAGAGAGAGAGAGTGAGAGAGAGTCCCTGACGACTAAAACACACTGGGGCTGAAATTAGATTTGGCTCCAATGATATAATGTCGCTAACTAGATTTGGCTTATTGGTGCCTGTCCAACATAAATTCCATTGAAGCCATATGGAGAGCGGACTACTGCTCAACACGACCTGGTGCGTCTCAGCTGAGAGCAACTCGGAACAATGTGTGCTTTCTATGTCCGTTTACTCGCATCCTGTCATTTCACAATATACAAATTTGCGTGTGGTATAGCGGTAGGGTATTTTATTGTGTCTCCATCTTTGGGTCTGAGTGCTTATAGCGGTGTCATTTACTGTGCATCAGAGGAGTTTCTTTTCCAAGCAAAGAGATACCAGACACCACGTGTGTTTACAGCAGGAAATGTAAACCGTTCCATAACAAGCTGAATTCACTTTGGTGTCAAATTAATCAGCTAAAAAGAGATTTAAATTTCTTAGCATTTCCACTTTGTACCTATGAGTTACAGGGCTGTCCACATTAGGCATAAACATCATGTCTTTTTTTCATGAACATTTTCTACCAGTAATAGAGTTAGAGCTATCGATGCAATATCTGGCAAAAATAAAAGCCATATGTAAATAAAGCATTCTGTTGCAGTTCCATATGTTTGGGTAAATGGACAGAATATATACAGACATAGATAGATAGATAGATAGATAGATAGATAGATAGATGAACTAAGTGGAGTGTGTCATACATCACCCCCCTGTCAAATCCTGTCTGTATGCGAGGTTGTTGGTCCATCATCCCCACTTAGCTCCACGATATCTGGGCGTGCACACTGTTGTTGTTCTGTTAAGGTTTTCAGGTGCCGTTTTTAATGCTTCGAGCACCACAAATTAATATTGAATCATTAGAGGTCAAAGGCCAAATTGTCTCTATCCTGTGTAGTGCATCACAGTTGGTCATTCAATCCAGTCAGTTATTTCAATACTATACTATGATACTGTGTCGGTTTATGAATCAAACTTTAAACGTTCGCCTGAAGATGAAGTGTTTCTATCGGGTCAGATTACAAACTGGTACAGTTCTGTACAGTTTCTGTTTTCCTTCAAACTCTACTGATCCAGAACCGGGTTAGCAATACGACATGCATCCCATCAACTTTAACAAAACAGAACTCAATGGTTCTTGAAATTCAATTTGCTGTTGTACTTTTTCTTATTCCATCTATTTATTGCTTGATTTTCAATAGCTGTGTTCGATTAAGAATAGGATGTTTGTGAGGTTTGGTTCTTACATGACTTTTACTGTAAATGAAATTTCCTTAATAACTTAGATCCCATGTTTAGCAAAACTGTACCTATCCTGGTATTATATATGTCTCTGAAATCTTTTCCCGTGTGCGCATTACACCAGGATTGAGTCGACAATCTACGAGTCACAGTACCATCACAACTCATAGAGTGAAACTGGATAACGGTTTAGGTTAAATATCCCGTACTCGTGGTGCCAACAGTGCTCCGTTTGTTTTGTGTGTTGCTGTACTGAGCAGTGTGTGTGTTGGGTTGAGTTTGGTTGATTGATGAATAAAGGTTGCTGGGGACCACCCACACCCACTGGGTCATAACCAGCTCTGTTTGTTGGATCCCAGCTCAAAGAAGCTGGGAGTAATAATAGTAATAATAATAATAGGAATAATAGTAGGACTGTCTGAACGGCACAGAACTCAGCTGGCTCTCTCAACGCTCGACTCAAGACAAATATTTAGGGGAGCCTTATCAGCACCAAAAGGTTGTGAGCTTTTCTCTAAGTGTGTGTGTGTGTGTGTGTGTGTGTGTGTGTGTGTGTGTGTGTGTGTGTGTGTGTGTGTGTGTATGTGTGTGTACGTGTTTGCATGTGTGTGGGTGGTTGTTTTATTCCAGCAATTTCTTATATATTTTTGTATGTGTGTGTCTGTGAAGCTTGAAGCATTCACACACGCACATACAGTACACCTGTGTGTGTGTGTGTGTGTGTGGATGCATACATTTGTATATGAACTACCCGTTACATGTGTTTATATTTGAGCTGTATGTGCAAATGTATGCTTGTGTGTGTGTGTGTGTAACTGTATATGCAAGTGTGTCAGTGTATGTGTGGGCCTGTATTTTATTAGCTATACCCTCCACATACATGTGTTGGAAGGATATGCATGCAGGATCTATACTCGTGTGTGTGTGTGTATGAACAAGTGTTTGCAATTACTTGAGTTTGTGTTCACGCATGTGTGGATGGATATGTGTTTCTATCAACTACCTAATATACCTACATATGGTCAAATATATACTTATATATATGGGTGTGCGTGTGTGTCTGTTTTTCCTTGACCTGCACTACCGCTTAAAATGTTCTTATTATTTATGAGCCAGCAGGCGGTGGTCCAAACAGGCACCCTGACTTAATAATTGGTCATTTACTGTTGGAACCTCGACTGTAGGCCTCTGGCTGGGTGACATACTGTATGTCGGCTTTGGGAAGCTTCCACCGAACTTCTGATCTTATCGCTTCAGAGAAAACATCAGCTCTGTTGCCATATGCTGCTCGGTGTGTGTGTGTCTGTATATGTATATGTGTGCAAAATGTATAAAGGATAAAGAAAGTTGATGTAATTTCTCGGCGTAGATTGAGGGTTTCCTCTCGAACACATGCTCACACATGTTCCTGTGAACATGTGTGAGCATGTTAGTTTTAGCACTTAATCTTAAAGAGACGGTACGATGTTGCTTATCTCCCTCACCCCATTTATTAATCAATATTACACTAGACGGCATTGTGCTTTAGCAGCATGCTATTTTTCCATTTGGACCAAGTGTTGTTTTTTCCATTTGATGAATGTGCACTGCATATTACAATACCCTGTCAAATATAGTGCTTTAATGTTTCAATGCCACTGGACTCTGCTAAGAGCCTGTAATCTCCCGTATGCATCTAACCAGTGTTGAGCTCCTGACTGGAAAAATGCAATACATTACTCATTACGGTTACTCATTTCTAAAGAACCATAATTGCTTTAGTTATTAGTCCCTGTGGGCAGTAATTGGTTCATATACTCATTATTTTTCTGTTGAATGTCCAGATTTGGGGCTTGTCTTCCAAAAAAACCTGGATAATTTATCTCAATAGACTCTGCAAGTCTGCTTGTCTGATTTGAGAACTACCGTTGTCATAATTTCACTTGAAATTATGAGCTTTTCCACTCGAGATGGTCAACGCCTTGATCATTTCTAGTCAGAGTAGTAGGAATACACCCATGTAGGGAAACCTTCACACACCAAAAGTCTGCATTGGACATGTATGGGAAGAGACTTTTCTATTGGCATATGACACGGACTTTGAATTTTAGGGAATTTCCCAGGCTTGTTTGTGGTGTGTGTGAAAGCTTTCAGCCATACAGTGCTTCATACCTCAAGGAGCCTGCACCGTCAGTCTGCATTCAACATATACATGATGCTGCTGGTTGAACATCACGCTGTTTGTAACGCTGTCTTAGGTGTGGGTAATGCTGTTTAAGCTGTGCGTCATACTGTTTAAGGTGTACATAATGCTGTTGTTACGCTCATATAGTTCACACACAGCACTGATGATCGGAGGGTTCGACTGTATATTGTGCCATACGATTGAACTAACGCTAGAATAGCTACGTGCAGTGCACTAACATTCAACTGCATACATAACAGGGCTTCACACCCACCGTGTTATTGAAAAATAATGTATGGCACACACAAATCATACCTCAATGTCAAGCAAAGTGCATTATTTTTCATAACCACGTGGAGCAGACTGAAGTATCCCAGCTGTATAGCACCATGGCCACTTACCAGCAAAAGAAACTGTATTCATATTTTGATGGAATACATACTTTAAATGAAGACTTTATGTTGGCAACATCTTTCTTTGACATTATCATTAGTCTACTTCTTCAACAAGCAGGAAAAATCAAAGCCTAATACTGTAGTCTTCCAGCTATTTTTCAAGCCAGTGTTGACTACATCAGAACCACGTGGTTATCTGAAAATAATGCACATCCCCCAGCCAATCGAAATTACATGCATACAGTTACATGCATATAGTTATATTCTTGTTATAGTTGAAAGGAACAATTTTATATTTGTCGTCTTGGGATTATCCAACACTTTTAGGGAAAAGTTGCCACTAACAGAGGTAAAAGTTGAGGCGGCAGGTTGCGGTAAAGTAGGTAACACTTTTGTGGTAAATTGCAGCACATCATCAATATTTTATATTGAGCTGAGCAGATGTAGTCCGATTATAGATAACATGACCATTCAGACAACAATACAATAGCTTCAAGTATGCTTTGAACATTGTGTCAATATGCTTCTCTTGACACTTTACAATAAAGTAGCTGCTTCGTGTCCATGAGCTCCATTGAAGCCTGAAGGCAAGTGAACGAGCTGCACAGGAAAAAACATGTAATTTATTTTTTCTATTGTATAAAAATTAATAACCTCTTTAAGTTGTGCTATTATATAAATCATTCCATAGAAAACCTCATTAATTGGTCTATTAAGGAAACATGGAAAGTAGACTGCACGCCTGTTCAGACAGCTGTGTGATTTAATGGGTTGTACAATACATCCTGTATTTGAATTGGCCGCGTACTCCATTCACACAAAGCCAGGCTATTATCCATCCTGCCGACTGACTGGTTTCTCTGCTATTCAGCCTTGTTTTAGTACACTGATACCCATCATAAGAGCAACAACACACAGGGACGGGTTGAGGGGTGGGGGTGGTGTGCAGGCTCAGAGGTCCTTCTTCTCCTATAAATCAGTACAGACATCTGCTGGCTTCACTTCTACACATACACATGTAACGATACAGTCGCACACACACACAAACCAGAGTGGCATGCATGCTAGCCTTATACACTTGTGTGGCTTCTTGCCGTGTCATGCTGACTGGCCAGCGGACTCTCTTGCTGCAGTTCAAAACACACTATAAGCATGTAAACCACTGACAGTTGATGTGATGAAAGACGTGTCACTGAGAAAATGTATATTTGGGTTAAAAAAATGCATTTGCGTAGCATTTTGTTGAAGTTTAGTTTTCCATCAAGTGTCTTTAATGTGTCACCAAATAGCCATGAATTTCAAGTAGGGCGTAGTATGTTTACATTTTGTTTGCTTCAAGTGCTGATATGATACATCAGTTTTGGTACAGATATAACACAAAATTCATAAAAGCTTACTTCAAACAATATTAGCGTGCTTTTCTACAAAAACTCTTTTAAAGAAGCCAAAGTTGAAGAATTGTATCTTAGTAACTGTACAAATACTTCTGAAAAACTAACAAAAGTTGTGAAAAAAAGTCAAAAATTGAAAAAATTATGATATATGATATTATTTATATATATATATAGCTCCTACAAAATGTACTTGCTTTTGCAAATTGGTTGCATTCTTAGAAGACAGAGTTGATCCATGCTATCCGCCAGTGATGAAGCCCCATTGAAATACAGGTTGACAACTGATATGAATAACCAACATAAAGGGCCCGATCTCACACCCAGTGCAGCACAGCGCAGCGCAACTGTCATTGTTAGTTTCAGAATGACGCAGTTGTCATTTTCACACCCAGCGCCCACGTTGTTTAAGTAGCAAATGTACTAGCGCCCATACGTGTATGGGCGCTAGTACATTGGTTGGTCTTAGGAAAACACTAAATTCAGGCGGCAGGTGACAATTCAGAATATAATGAATATAATAAAGTGAGGCTCTCAGGCATTCTGTATGATCAACCTGCAGCGCACTGTCAGCGCTCCTCTTCATGACCAGAGAGATCACGGTGGTCACACGCTTCTGTGGCGTCTCCTCTCATCATCCCTCTGTGTGTGTGTGTGTGTGTAGACATATAGGCTACTTCAAAGCTTGCGGGCCCGCTCCCCACTAAACGGCGGTTTTGAGGCTGATGGATCCACGTGTTATTCACCCGCCTCTTCGGCAGCGCCCGGCTACAGACCGAGCCCCCTGTGGGTTGCATCGAAATTATTTATCAATATATGTTTATTATATTTAGCCTAGAGCTTATTATCAAATAATGAATTTTGCCGCCTGCACCGGTTAAATAGGTCATCGGTGCATTTGCTCAGATGCAGTCAAAGTGAGTTGTTGATGGGACAGAGGATTGGGAGACAGTGGAGGGAGGCAGAGGGTCCACCTGCCAGCGACCACATTCATCTACTGGCGCACTTTCACTTCGCACACGAGCAGATCCGTTTCCTCAGCAGAAAAACGCTCACTTCTCCAATTTGCCAAATCCGCCTTTTAAATAGCAATGCACCAATGTGCAGGTTCACCTGGCTTTTAAAGGGAATGGGAGACCACACTGTGATTGGTTTAATTCCTGTTTAAAAACACACCTATGATTAATTAAGAGACTAAATACAACCCCTTTGCCCCTGGCGCCTTGCTTTGCACCCAGATTATGTGCCACAAAAGTGGAGTTGGACACGCCCTAAATGCACCAGATCGGCTTCAGTGCTCCTCCTCAGAGATTCTCATAGTGTGTCATGGTGTGTGGAACCGTACCGGAAGGCTGAACAGTAGGCTATTCTTCCCTCATTTGGTGTTTTGATGACAGGGTCTGAAATTAGCAAATTGTTGGCAGTGGTGGGCGAAGGTAACGTTATCATCATGTGTTCAAATGTAATCTCGTAAAATTACGTTTTTGGTGAGAAACTTGAATAAATACAGATGTTTGTAGGAGACTAAAACTACTATTGTTAAGATTTCTTTTATCATTTTCATCAAAACATTGAGTGCGTCCTTGGTTATGTTTCTCATTTATCAAATTTATACAGGATTTTCCTTTAATCTGTGACCATGTGCACATGAGATTTGGTCTAGTTTTTGACGTATCACAAATTCAGATATTAATTGCGCCTCCCCCGCACATCCATCACAAGGTCACTGACCTACTGTGGTCTAACAGCGACTGGTAGAAATGAATTTACAGGACATCAGTGAGAAATGCTGGCGAGTGGAAGACAGGGAAAAGACATTGAGAGAGCTGAATGTGTCTTTGGTTTCCTCAAGTGAACTGAACTTAATAGTTTAGGTTTTCAACATGCCAGTCTGATTTGTCATGAACTCCAAGTCCTTTCAGTCTGTCCAGAAAGCTGGCTGGATAAATAATGAATCAGACATGCCTTCTCAAAATGTGGCTCCAACCATCCATTGAAGTCTTTCAATGTTGAAAGACGTTGGCGTAAATATGGCCGGTCTTCAGCTACCGGCTTTCTCGCAGCGTCCATGTACGTACAGTTGGATGTATATTGTACATAGCATTATTGTGACTATGATCTCAATAGCCGGCCTAATGTACAGACTGAAGGACTCACGCGATGGACCACACACACACACACACACACACACACACACACACACACACACACACACACACACACGCACACCATTTGGATACTTGACTAACTCAAAACTATTAGTTAATCATTTTGTGACATGCCCAGAGGGCCATGTTGTCCCCTCGCTTTAACCAAAGAGAGAGAAGAAAGCGCGAGAGAGAGAGAGCAAATGAGTACACTCTCTCCCGGAAAGCTACTCAGCGCTGCCGTGACAGACAGAAAGAACAAACGCAGGGAGGAAGAGAGGGTGGGTAGAGCGGGGGGGGGGAGGGTGGAGGAAGACGTCAGGGACTGAGTGAAAGAACAGAAAAGGGAATGCGAGGCTGGCTGAGGCCGGAGAGTATGGTGCTGAGAGAAGAGACGACGAGTGTGAAAGCAGAGTGTGGTCATTATATCTGCCCTTCAGCGCCCCCCCTCCTCCCAACCTCTCTCTCTCTCTATCTCTCTCTCTCTCTCTCTCTCTCTGTCTCTCCCTCTCTCCCTCTCTCTCCCTCTCTCTCTCTCTCTCTCTCTCTCCACGTTGCCAGGCGAGAGTTTGAGCGTAATATGCGGCGACAGTGTGAGACGATGAAGAATAATTCCTGTATTCAGAGCAGCCACCGCTCGCCCCTCCTCCTCTTCATCCTCCTCCTCCTCATCCTCTCTCTCAACTCCACTGACAAGTCAGGCCTGGATATCATTGTATCATTTATCCCAGCCTCGCCTCTGCCACTCTGCCTCGTTTGCCCAGAGGGAAGTGTGAAAAGTGTGTGAGTGTGTGAGTGTGTGTGTCTACATGTGTGAGGGTCTCAGTGTGTGAATGTATGTGTGTGTGTATATGTGTCTATGCGTGTTAGTGTCACTCTGTGCTTGTGTGTGTGTGTGTGTGTGTGTGTGTGTGTGTGTGTGTGTGTGTGTGTGTGTGTGTGTGTGTGTGTGTGTGTGTGTGTGTGTGTGGCGCTCTAGCTGACTGCAAATGGGCTTTTGTGGAGTTTTTTGGAGACTGCACTTAACAGCTCGCTCAAGGGAGACACACACAGACGTACACACAAGGGGCTGTAAGGGTTCACAGAAAAGGAGGGCAAGTGAGAGCAGAGCGCGAGAGAGAGAGAATTATGGCGAGAAAGAAAAAGAGAGAGATGGTGAGAGTGGTGGGAAGCGCTTTTTTAAAGCCCCGTTCCTGCGTCTGTTTTGGCTCTGTCAGACAACAAGAGGGCCGGAGACACACTTTGTGCAGAGTATCAGAAATGGACTCATGGCTGAGGGCGATCCACTTCACCCAATCTGCTTCACCACCGGCGGCGGCGGCGGCACGCAGCAAAACACTTGTCGCTGCTGCTTCTGACCGGAGCAAATAAGTCGCTGAGATCTGTGACCCGTCACTCAAACTGCATCCAGGCCATTTTCTCCAAACTGTCACTCCAGCTGATACTAGTTACTTCCATTGTGTGATACTTGAGTGGTTTGGAGTTTGGACTATGTGGTGTAAAGAAACAGAACACTCATGGTGATCTGACAGAATGGGAACTACAATATTAACTTCTTAGATGACATTACAATTCTTAGCTTTTTGCACAAAGGCACTAGTCCTTCATCCTAATTGATCTCAAATGACAATTTTGTACACAAGCGTAATGCTAACCAATGGATTTAAAATGTGAATAAGAAGCAGGAGATTGTATTTGACCAAAGAGCAGTTGGTGAACATGAGCCAGTCATAATCCATGACCAATCTATCTCAAGTCAGCCCTCGTTGACGCACTCAGTTGGAAAAACCAACGTTGAATACCTTTCCTTCTGGCTGAACCAGTCGTTGCACTTTTGACTTAGACTTATGGATTCTGGTGTCAAGCAGAATTTCTTGCAAGTATAATATTGCATCTTGGTCAAGTAATTTGACATTACAACATCTTGTGTACGTCTTGTGCAGCCTTCATTGGAAATGATATGAGTGCAAGATTATCCACCTCTGCAGGTATCTCGGCAGTCTGCACTTTGACAGGGTGAGAACATATTGTGGGTCCACTAGTGAATTTTATTCTAACTCAAGCTTTTACTTTCTGAAATAAGCTTTAGGGCCTCAAAGCATCTGAAATCCCCTCCTTTCACACCATTTTGACATTGGAATTCGAAGGACTGTGTCCGAAACCAGCAATCTGAGAGAGTTGTGCAGAGTTGTGAAAGTAGGAAGGGCTTGGACTTCTCTCTCAAAGTCTTTCTTCATTCCTCACCATTTTTTTTCAATACCAATTTTTTGTGTATACAACTGAGTGCAACGCTATGACTTAAGTGAATTAAGACTACAAAGATATGCAAAAGACTTCATGTAGAGAGATCAGGGAGGCAGCGGGATGCAGCCAGGAGAAGCTATGACCCCTTTGAGTGTGTCTATTCAGAACAGGCATGAAAACCTTTGCCTTTAGACGTAGTTGAATGACACTCTGTACAACCTCGTTCATTTCAAGTATACTGACCTGAACTGTTGGATTCTTCAGTGTAAGATAAACCAATACGAACATTCATTTATTATTATGGCAATCAATCTAACAGAAACACCAAAAGATAACATGTTGCAGGTTGTGCCCTGTTAACACCTGGCATTAACATGCGTCCCGGGTGAACCGATCACAAGTTGACAGCTCTAAGTACAGCTGTGAATGCACACCCAAGATGCATTGAGGACGCATTGATATTCGATCGCTCAGACCACATATGTGCACAGTCTTTTAGCAGTGTGTACATGAATGTGTCCTGGGCCAAATTAAGGACAGCCTGTACTCAAGTGATTTCCTCTGCGTAAGCAGAAGTAGGTATTCCTTTGCGCTGCATCATATTAACAGCGCATTACACAGTGGATTGCTGTCTCTCGGCAGTTAAAAACAAGGCATTTGGTCTTTGCAAACAGAAAAGATGTACGTGTTTATTTGCATATAGAGCAGGGAGGTTGTATCCGAACAAAAATGGTCACTGGAGACGCATGTGGAGACACAGGTGTGAACTGACGTACTTAGAACTGTCCACTTGTGATCGGATCACCCAAGACGTGTGTTAATGCCAGGTGTAAACAGGGCCAAATATGTCTTCAGTGTCACTTGTGAATGAACTTGTGTTTGGGTACATGATGGACGACAAAAAATAAACTCTGGAGGCTTGAGAAGCGCATGAAAACATTTTACTGAAAAACACAAATTTACTGCCATCTGTATACTCAATGCAAAGGACATGGGATTAAGTAATTGTACTTTCCGTGGCCATGAGGGTCCATGAGAGTCTGACTGAATTTTGTCATCTGCTGATGCCTGGGAGAATGTATGTACCTACAAGCACAACAAATGCAATTTGTTTTGTTATAGAACATAAAAAGAAACTTCATGTGCATCATTTATACATTTGACCAGTGCTAAAAAGATATACTTTATTTTTTTTATGCAAACCCATAATGAAAATGTATGAAACCATATTTAGACTATCATGGGGCACTGAAACTCCTCAGAACCCCAGCGCAATTACGATGATTATGCTGTGTTGCATATGATTCAGGTCAGGTTAAAACATCCCAGAGACAACCAGCAGTATTATATCCCTTGACCATCTAGGAATGTTTATTTCAGAAAGACACATTCAATCTTTATTATCTCAGGTTACCTGAGCATTTTGCTATGGGAATTGATTGAATAACTGAAATTATGTCTGTTTCCTCCCGAGTGTGAAATCAGAGTGACGAAACATTCTTAAAGGCTGGGGGGGAACTGATTTTTGTGAAGTGGAACATAGATCCTTTTATTAGATGGCAGCAAACTCAGGCAACACATACAGTGCAGACACAGTGTTTTTATTCACACACAAAGTCACACTTTAAACAGATAATGTGTTTTTGGGAGTGCATACACTCAACCCTCATGTATACACACATTCTGCTCACACCCTGTCATACTGACTCTCATGTATACACATATATTACACACACAATCTCTCCTAACATGACCCTGCATGCGGGTGTGTGTGTGTGTATCAATAAAATATGGTGGCATGAATAAGTGATAAGATACATAATGGAGAGGCAGCTGAGCTGAGCTGAGCCAGGCCAGCTTTCCACAACACTGGAACTTCCTGTCAACAGAATGTCCAACCAAGGACATGTCCTCCTTCTAAGAAATGGGTTGGAGAGAAACAAAGAGGAGAAGATAGTGCATGAATGTTTGCACATTGGGTGGTAGGCTGTATCTTGACAGTCTCGGAACTCATCGGCTATCGGTCTGGCAACGATTTAGCTTCTAGGGTCAACAACCAATATTTCAGGGTTTCCGGTGTAGCCAGCAGATATCTGCTTTTGCCTGATATTTTTGTTTGCGGCCATGTCTCTAACGAGACCACTAATTCTGATTTTGGCTTCTTCGTTGCTGTGGTTATATTGTATTAGAAGCTCTTTTCAAGAGTTACATTTGGCCCAGAGACAATCACCAACTCCTGCAATTTTATTTAAAGGTAATTTTGTAATCAATTTTGAAAGCAATTTGTTTCTTTTATTACACAAGTTTCTCCACACAAACTACAAACACAACTACACATTGTTGGTTTCACACAGGATGCAAACTCCACTCTCCTGGGTTAAAGTCCTGTGTTTTGTGTCCCATCCATCATCCCCGACCTCCACCCCATATGGAGTTTAACACTGTCTATGCTACAGCACCTGACTTCCGCTTCTGCTCCTGTCATAATTACTACGGTCGCTAGAAGTCGCTGTCGTGTTCTTTTATACCTTCTTTTGGTGATCTACCATGTGAATAGATGATAAAACATACTAGTAGGTGTAGTAGGTCCCTATTGACCCACATCTGAGTGGCTTATAGTGACTGATAATGCCTATTTAGTAGCCTGACAACAGTCTAATTGGCTGCCTTTCTAGTGTGAAGCATGATGAGACCGTTTCCACTCATTAGCACGTTTTACAGGCCGCTACCCCTCTGAAGCTTTTGAATACAATCATATCCTGTCCTCCATAAGAGAAAGGTGGGCAGTATTGATTTCAAGTTAAAGCCAAAGACAAAGTTTATCAATCAAATCTGACTAAGGTTGACTGAACCACTGACAGAGAGCCAAAATTAAGCAATGACATTGTGTTCTGCGTGTTTAGAGACTGATATCACAATAAGATGACATTGAGAATCTGTGCAGCCACGTGTCCAAGATGAAAGCCCAGCCACGATTATGCCACATTAAAACAATTAGAGCAGACATATGAAAAGCATCTGCTTCATGTTGATGCTATAGAGATAATGATATCTCTCTTTCCCACTCCACGTCATTCAAATGCAAGCAAAAGCAATACAAGGATGTGTAATTCAGTAATTAGGAAATGAGCTGAAATCATCCTAATGATGAGCACAATCATCTTCTAGTGCAGACTGACAGTAATATGAGAGGAAGACAAGATAGCAAGGGCTTCCTACACGTACATTGGTAGCTATTTCAAGCCTCTAATTGGTTTGTGTATGTTGTGTTTTCCTGTTAAGAGGTTAGGAAAGTTTAAAAGCACTCAAGTCTTTGGTTTGGTGAAGTGGATTGCAGCATGCATGCAATTCAAACTGATTCTCTTCATTAGGTCATTAACTAATGAATAGGGTTTGTAATAGTAGAGCTAGTTACAATATACCTAGACATGAATGTTTGCTGTAGAAGTAATCATTTGTCTCAGCTTTAATTGTAGTCAATCACAGATAAGCATGAAATACATTGAATTTGATAGAAGAGGTCCCACCTCAAGGGAGGACAGCACCTGCCCATCCTCCCTTGCCCCAACCACCACATTCTTTCCTGCCCTGCTAGTGTCGTTTTTGAAGCTTTTTAATTAGAATCTAAATAATGGATTTTTTTTCCCAAGAAGAGAGAAAAATATTTTATAAATGATACTGAAATTTTTATATATTTTTTTATATTTTGGTCTCCCTCTTGCCTCTCAAAAGGAGCAACCTCTTCTGCCTCTATAGACCAGCCTCCGGTGCTACAAACCTATATCAAAAAATAAAAATAGCCCTTATGCATGGACTTTCAGTCATTGTCCTTGTGTACACGACTAATCCAGAATCTGTATTGACTGTGTGTGTGACTGTGCATTCTTCTGTTGTTGTTTTTTTTAATGTAAACCTTTCGACCTCTGCTCTCTTGATCCGCATCTAAACTGGTCAAAGAAAGTGTGTGTGCTTCACATGAAAGCAGATAAAGGAAATCATGCTTCTTAGAGGTCAAACCCCATGAACCCAACAACAAACTTTATTGTTCATTCAAACCCTATAGCATGATAGATTTCTCCCCTTCAAACACAGCTTTTCTACTGTATATAAAGCAATCCAAATGTAATGGAGGCTCCTTTGTATGCAGCTTCTCTACCACAAGCAGCTTTTCAAAGGACTCTTATACAGACCAACTGAACTTTTGCCATTTGACCCTCCGCTGACTGTGTGTGTGTGTACAGCATGTGTTTGTGTGTCTCTCAGGGTTAACCTGTACACAAGTACCCATAGTACATTTGTGCTGTGCTTAATGGAGCCGTGTTCCTCCTCTTACCAGCTCTGCAGTTCTACACAAGTTTGCTTTCATTTGCCGCTGTTCTGATTTCACACTTGCTCCAAGAACAGCATCACGGAGACCCTGGTGTGTGTTTGTAAGTAAATGTGTGTGTTTGATGTCTGTGTGTTACAACAGTGACTACATTTAGACTGAAAAACCAGGCCGCTATTAACATTTTATCAAAACAGCATCAGATTCAATCTTCTGACCGATGGGACTGATGCAGAGACGGATGTTTATATCATTTCTATATTATTGGAGAATGAATATCAGACATCAGAAAAGATGCCCAGCTAATGTCAGATTTCTGGTCTGATGTGCACAGCCGGGTTAGAAGACAGCATGATGGGGAAGGTGCATCAACATCATGAATAGGGACAAAAAACCTCCTGGCCTTAAGTCCAACACACACCATCCATATTGTGTCATTTGAGATCTATAGTCAAAGTGCAGTAGCTGTGATGTGCCAAACTGGGGAAGAAATGTGGAAAAAATATTGCATTTCCAGAGACTTATGGGGAAATAGGACAGTGGCGTATCCTGCATTAAGACATCGCCTTCAACATGATTTTTCCAGGCCAAAAACAGCATTAAAATAGCACAAAGGGCAGCATTGGTGAGAGGATGAAATCCAATTTCAAAATGTTTGAAACGAATGCATCTTTTTAATGACTATTTTAATTTATTTCCAACATGCAGTCTGACCCTTTTGACATTATTTATATAGAAGACATTCAGGTGATGTCACAGGATCCTTGGCTTGACTTGATTGTAACATTTGCTGGTATTCCTGTCTGACTGTCCTTGCAAGAAAAAAACACAGCATCGGCTGTTTCAGGTGAAAAAAGCATTGGACTTTAACACAGGACACCGCTGTTTGTTTCCCATTTCTTACCGACAATCCATGTTGGTTTCTTTTAACAATGATCGCAATATTTCCATAAAAAGCCATAAATTAGATCAGAATTTGTTGGCCAAAGTCAAGCTCACTTTGACCTCACTAAACATGTTTTTGGCCATAGCTAAAGAATTCATATGCTAATGATGACAATTTTACACAAATGTCTAACAGGATAAAATGATGAAATGATGACATTTTGGACAGACATGAATGTAAACTGTAGCTTGACTGAGTGGCGGAGGCATACAACGTGAGGCGTTGATTCTAGTTGCCACTGTTCAGTGCTAACATTGACCACATCTCACACACACACTGATCAGCTGCAGCGTTATCAGGCCTTTATCTTGACGTGGTTGTGGGGCTGGTCAGGTATGTGATATGATGATGAGCGACAGCCTCCTGACACTGTCATGTCCGTCAGTTTCCTCAGCGGACACCAACACCAGCAACCTCTTTCAGCTGAGACCAGCCCTCCTGTCCAAACCCATTGACAGGGGTCTCCCAAGATGCTTGTCAAACAACATCAAACCATATGTATGTGAGTGTGTGTGTGTACGTGTTTGTGTGCTTGTGTGTTCAGGATAGGATATTCCTGTAGTCTTCAGAGTGGGATCTGTTCTCAGCCATAGGCAGTTTGCTCATGAAGTGCTTACACAAGTAGAACGATTTGAATGTGCTTACTGTTGATGCACTGTCTTTTTAAAGTGCTTATCTGAGCATCAAGCACTTTTTTTGATACATGTAGAAAAGAGACCGGATTTCCAAAAACATCCCCCTGCATCAACAGAGATAACAGAGGTAGCTACTGCTTGAAAACCAGCATAAAGAGTCTTACTAAGTTGCTTCAGTGCTCCTTGGCATACACTTTCCAACTCTCTGGGGTCTTCTGTAGGGCAATGGGACAAGGTTTTGGTCAGAAGCTTTCTGGTTTCTGTGTGTAGTTCGTTTGTAATTTGTGTAGTATTGACCAATCACGTTTGAGCAGGCTTTGATCGCATGCAGATAAACAAAGAGGCGGGACCTCGGAAAAATATCGGAAACCATTGGATCTCGTCTGGCAACAATTTCGCATTTTATTAGCTTGGCTAGAAACAATCTGGTCGTAGACGTCGTCTCTCAACTCCAACTCCATTCTTGCATCTGAAGTTGCAAATTGGACTGAAAACAATGACCATCACACGGAAGAGGAAGTCTTGCCAATGGTTTCCAAGATTGTCACACCCTCTGATCTATATATTCCGCCTCACCCAGCCCTTTTCCAACAAAATAGCAGGTGTGCTTGGAGACTTCCACAATGTTGGATGTTACAGAGACTATGCTCAGCTTAGTTTACTCAGATTTCATGCATATGGCGGTGTATTCTTTATGCCATGACCTAAAATTAGGGTAAAAAAAATAATGCATATCGAAATATATCGCCTTGCAGACAGTATCACAATATATCGCAATGTATGGAATCGTAACCCTGTATCATGATACTTAACGTATTGCCAGATTCTTGTCAATACACAGCCCTAGTTCTGAGATCACACCAATTGCTGTGGTGAGTACAGTGTTATCATGATCAATTGAACCTATGGCCAGGGCTATGGAAATAAAACCCAAGTTGTAGTAAATTTTCCTTTAAAGCTAGGGTTGGTAATCTTCAGAAACTAGCAAGAGTACACTACATTTTTTAAAATGCCCAAAAACCCCACCCAGTATTGCCAACTCTTTTTCAGTGAAAGTAGATAGCAGCATTAGCTTCAAAAGTCCCTAAATCTAGAGCAAAAGTTGCCATATTGGCAACACTGACAGGCCTCCCTCCAAAGCCACTCCCCCAAAATTATCATTATGAATGTAAACAATGAATATAGCTTTTGTTGTTAGTACTCACAGCTGTCAAGCTAGCAGCTTGTGGAAGACTCTGGTGACGTGCAATGAGTGCATGCAGGCAGACAGGTAGGTAGGTATAGCTGAACATGCTTAATACATTTCTTTTCCATATTTGCTGTTGATGTTACTCATTTGATAGACCAGTCTGGGTCTGATGTTGCTCTCTTTTGGCCCATGAGTAGCAGTCGGCCTGTAAAAGCAGTTCCATACAGTGTCCAGTGGTGAGGCGGCTGTCAGTCTGCTCTGGGTAAGTAGCCAGTCAAATCCTGGGTCAGCACTAGGTTTTCATTAGAGGCCTAATTCAAAGCGGCCCACATAGAGTGTCAGGAGTGTCCCGGCCTGTTGTTGGCACCCCTTATAACACACTCTAATGAGCAGCCGCTGGGAAAGTTGTGGTGAGCTGTGTGTATGGAGCGGGTGTAGCTTAGAATATATACGGCCAGAGAAGACGAAGAGAAAGTCCCCGCTCAAGGGCCTGAATTAGCCCCATGAATCACTGACTTTCTTTTTCATTTGTTTCTTAATCACGCAACCTGTTGAGTATCGTGATTCATGGGACTTACTGCTTGGTATGGTTTACCCTGTGGAGTTCAAGCATGAGGCCGGCATTCTCAGCGGAGTTGCCAGTGTGTGAGCTGGACACTGTTAGTGTGTTTGTAAAGGTGCTTAAAGCATCTCTTTGCCTCAGTGATTAGTCTGGAAAGATGCAGACGAGACGATCATCGTGAATTCGGGACTGCAGCACTAACAAACCTTAACACCAGTGCCTTTAGTCTTACCTTGCAAATATGAATGAATACACAAAAATGAGCAATTCATTGAGCTTGATCCAGGCTAGTCCAAAGTGTTTGAGCAGTGCATAAAATGAAAGAGGTTTCAACATCCAGCACTTGGCTCCATTTGAAAGCTGCACATGCCATCTATCCTGACATACCGTATGGTGTGTGTGTCTCCAGCCGCATTAATGTGTGCTGTCCTTTACACAGGAGGGTGTGTTAAGCCTGGCTTTTCACAGTCCATCAGGATGATCTCCGGTGGATGTTAATGAGCTTTCCCACTAATGTGGACTCAGTCGTCCAACTGGCCAGCTTTCTAAGGATTTTGCAAGAGTAAGAGCTCACATAGTGATGCCGACATGCTTTCATGTGTAAAACATCTGTAAGTCCTTATTATTAATGGTATTTTTACATATATTATTGGTGTAGTTGAACTCAGTATCTGAAGTTATAACACGCCAGTGTAATTGATTGATTGACATTTGTAAAAAATAAACTATACTTGTTATGTGACACTGTTTGTGTTCGGATATATTCTGAAAGTTGTAGCCGTTTTGAAAACCTCAAGACATTTGAGAAATGCTTCTTGAAGTGTATTTCTCCCAGAGCCCTTCACAGACTTGACCATGCTATTTTCTACAGCATACCCATTGGGTTTATCATTAGTTCCTGTTGAGGTAGAAACTCAGCAGTCGTAATTTCCTAATCTTCGGACACCATGCGAGATTGAGCTAAAATTGGTATTTGGTGGTGTGCATCTCACCTAAATGAGGAAAAACATATGTAAATGCAGCATGTACAGTTTATTCATGTTAGTGAATATCCACCAACACAGAGACATTTATATATTTATGTATGTATTTAAAGGATCCCCATTAGCTTTATACAGCATCCCATTACATCATCAGCAGGAACACCCAAGTCATGTCCTTGGTAATATTTTTGGAAATTTGGGCGTTTAATGACCTGAGGAAGAGGACTCATGACCTCAGTGTTTCTAAGATCCTCTCTAGAAACCATAAAACACGGAAAACATCATCACTGTGGATTAAAATATTATTTCCACATTTAGACATGTCATTGCCATGAGTAGAAGAGTAGATCATCACTGCAGGTTGTGACAATCCTATGTTACAAATTGTCAACACACTCAGAAATGCTAGTGGAGTTGTTAGCATTCTGCTAGAAAGTCATAGAGAAGGGGCCAATCCAGGGCAAACAAAAAGGAAGTCCAGGCCACCTGATATTTATAACCCACTTTGCATTATGTAATTTAATTTTTTTTTTTTAATTCCCACCAATGTGCCATCAGTAGTAATTGCGTCTGCTAGCCATGTACAAAAGTGCATTTTTCCTAGGCTTTTATAAATTGGCAAAAGATAAAAGCCGGAGGAAAACATTAAATATTCTTTCAGCCATCTTTTTGGCAGCTGTAGCTCAGATGGCAGCGCGGGTCAGCCATTTAGCGTAGCGTCGCTGCTTCTGCCCCCCAGCTCCTACTGTTCACACGATGAAGTGTCACTATGAAACATGCTGCACCCCAAATTGCTCCCCATATATGCCTGGGGGAAAAAATATCCAAAGTAATATCATAGAATTTTTTTGTTTTATTTATATTTCTTTAATTTGACATCTGACATGATAGCAGTTGACTAAATCTTAGTTCATTTAAAAAAAAAATACCGGTAGCAGCCAAATTCCCTCCAATACCAATATGCATGTGAACCGTTTTTCACATGGGCAAGTGTGTGTACATGCACTTCTGTGTAAGTGTAAGTGTGTGTGTATGAGACTGTTGGGGGCTGGAATGTGACGTGAGAGCACTAATCAGAGCCAGCTGGGGCCAACGGTGAGATTAAAGTTAAAACACAAAAACAATCAGCTGGGATAAGTATACTATCGCTATGGGTTACTGCCCCCATCCCAGCCTCTCAGAGAGAGAGAGAGGGGGAGAGGGAGAGAGAGAGAGGGAGGATGGATGGATGGATAGACGGATGGATGGATGGGACTCTACCCAGCCTGGCTGGCACAGACCCTCTGATTAAGAGCTCCTTTGTATTCTCTTTGATCCCTTCTTCTCAGTGGTGAGTCTCGTCTCACCACAACATGCACATGACACACACCAACAGTCAGGACGTGCTCTGTATATGTAGCGCCGTGTGTTTGTGTGTTCTTATATATCTGCACTTGTGAGAGCCAAATTTCCACATAAAGAAAGACAAAACAAATGTGTTGGTCTCACTACTAGACTAGAGTTGGCATGGAGGTTAGGGTCAACAGTAGAATTAGATTAAAGTATAAATTACAGTAAGGGTGGGTCTAAGGTTTAGGCATAGATTTAACATTGTTGTATTCCAAGTAAGGGATAATGTACAGCGAGCCAGTCATTGTTGTGAAAGAATCCCTGACAGAGGTCTCTCATCACCCTGAAGGGGATTTTTTTCGCAAGAATGACCCGCTAGCTTTACATTATTCTGCTTATTACACAGCTATTTACTGAAGAAATCCATAATTTGACATAAAAACAGTCCACCAGAGTTTTACATCAGACCTGCAACAGACTGCTATAATACACTAGAATGGCACTTGGAGAGCGCAGACCTCCGCCAAGTTGCCCACCCTCTCCGTTCAGCTTGCGCAATCATCCACGTGTATTTTTGTTTATGTTGAGATCAGCTGAACGTATACAGAGCATCGTAAAACATTCAAACTGGACAGAAACAAAATAAAACTCACCTAAAGCGTAGTTGTTACTCTTTCCAACAATCACCAAATGTGCTTCGGTCGAACTCAACTGTAATTTCACAGAGTTTAATGTGAAACTCTTTCTCTGTCTCTCTCTCTGAAGGAAAGAGGCGGGGTTGCGCGTCATCAATGCGCCATCACTTACACTGCGCATTTGTTATACC
>CAKAOH010015684.1:603-87912 GCA_916701665.1 Sebastiscus tertius | reverse complement strand
ACACAACATGACTCATTTTCTGCAATATTTTTTGATGGTGACTATGCAAACAGTAGTCTCAGAGGACACACTTGTGCAGATTGGGAGCTCACACACACACATAGGGGATAAAGACCAGATTGTCGTTGATACAAGTTATGTAACGGTGTGTTGGCATCCATAATATACTGCTGCGTAGCTAAAAAAAAGGATTTAATCAGAAGAAACATCTTGTTTTCATCATTCATTCACATCCAGTCAAATCTGTGTTGGCAGTTAAAATGACCAAAAATGGTCATTGATGCAGACACGAAGCAAACAAAGGTTAATACTCACCTGTCGACAACACTACTAGCTTCAGTTTAACACACACATACATATGTATAAGACACACAACATTAAGGAGGCTAATAGTTGTCGTAGCAACAGCAGTTCAGAGCTCAGTCATCATGGTAAACAAAGGATGGCAGGCTGAGTATTCCCACCTCTTCTTCCGCCTTCTCACAGGGCCCAGCTGCTCGGGAGCGCTTCAAAAACACCTGCTACACTCTTATCACATTAAACACCAAGAAGATTATTTACCAAACTTGTTAAACACCTCAGTTGTTTGCTGTTTTCCCTTCAAAACGTGTTGTTTTTTTAAGTAAACGCTCCTCTCTCTTCCAGTGAACTTGGGAACTTTGGGAATTCCAAGCTGCGTCACGTCGAACAACGCGCCTCTCGTCCAATGAGATTTCAGCACAGCCTGCGTAAATCCCGCCCCCTGAACCGAGGCTGGACCAATCAGGTAGAAGGCGCCTCTTGTCCAATGGGATTTCAGCACAGGGTGTGTAGCTCCCGCCCCCTTAACCGAGAATTAACCAATCAGGTAGAAGGCGTCTCTCGTCCAATGGGATTTCAGCACAGGCTGTGTAGCTCCCGCCCCCTGAACCGACGCTGGACCAATCAGGTAAGAGAGTATGATGTCAAGCGCTTGATTGACGCACGCAGGTGAAAGTAGCAGGTGATGAGCAGCACAGATCCTTCCCTCTGGTTTATAATAATAATACAGCTTTATGTGTGAACCTAACCTCTCAAGATGCATGCGTGCACACACATATATATATATACTCAGAAGGGGGAGAGGCTATAGCAGGACCAGCTGCACACTGACACGTCTGCAGAGCTATATTTGCACTGTGGTACTTACCAGAGTGGACAAACCCTTCTACTCAGGTTGCTCCAGTGTGCCCATCGATTTCATCATCTGTCTCTCTTTTTCTCTAAAATTAGAGTCTGTTTTAACTGTTTTGTCTGTGTTAAGCACATTTACTTTAACATATCTATATATCTGAAATCAGAATCCAAACACACATTAAAGAGAATTGGAGTCTGTGGTTTTTATTTTATATTAAGATTGCAGTGGTGAAAGGAAGACTCAAATCCTTTACTTCAGTAAAAATAATGGTGAAAATACCACAGTGTAAAACTACCCCAAAATGAAAGTAAAAAGTAAAAGTATGGCCTCTCATAGTATTGATTTATTATGATGCATTCTATTTAAATGGTTCATATTTTGTTACACTTTGTTTAGCTCTTTTTCACTGTGTTAGCTGATGCATCTTGTTTTTTGCACTATCCATTTTGCTGCTGTACACTGCAAATTTCCCCACTGCGGGACTAATAAAGGAATATCTTATCTTATCTTATCTTATCTTATCTTATCTTATCTTATAAGCATAATTAAAAATGTTGCATCTGGTCAAGGTGGTTTAATCTTTAACAGTTCATCATGCTTTCTAAAATGACCATATTTTGTATGTGACATCTGGAAACAAACTGCAAATTAACTGTCAAATATATGTAGTTTAATAAGAAAAAAAGTACAATATTTCCTTATGAAATGTGGTGGGGTACAAGTATAAAGTACCATAAAAAGGAAGAACCTAAATAAAGTCTTAAATTCTCAGTACTTGAGTAAACGCACTTTCCAACATTGGCAGTTGACTATAGATAACGTATCAGTGACGTGAACTTATTAGATGTTTTTATTCCTTCACTTTGTGATCTAATAACGCTGTCACAGGCTGTGATATTTAATGAATATTTTATTATACTTTATGAGTTATTTGAGAAATATGTGTTTAGATATTGTATAATAAATCTCATGTTTGTAAAGGATAAAATGCATGGATGCATCTAGCTGTAGATTTCTACTTTTGTTGATACACATGTGCAGAAGTATTTGCAATCTGCATTCTATGCCGAACATGTCCATTTAAGTAATACTTTCAGGTAACATGTATTCATAATTAGCCTGTTCAGATTGCCATCCTGAGGCACAGTTTACCAACATATTTAGAATTACTTTGAAAATAAATTCACATGATAGAGACACAATGATTATTGCAGAGATTGAGTAAGAAATTTCATCAATAGTTTGTTTTATATACGTAAGACCTTCTTATCTTATATGTTTTAATCTTATATGTTTTATATATGTAATGCATTCTTATTTGAAATGTTCTTATTTTATATGCTTTGTCCTATATGATATTTGCCTGTTTTTAGTTTTTATTTGAAGCACATTGAGTCTACGCCTGTCGTATGAAATGTGATATATAAATACAATTTGATTGATTAATTGAATAATTAAATTTTAATAAAATCATTACTTTTTGAGAAGTTGTTTAAAATGGAGGTCATTTATTGAGAAGTCTAACTGTAGCTGCTCTGAAATTTTCATGTCACCCTTTCTGTCTCTTTGCTTAATACATAAAACAAAATCATGAATATATTAAGAGAGTTAGAACTAAGAACGTATAGTTCTTATATAGTTCTTCAAAATACTCCTGCTGGTTTACAACGCACTAAATGGTTTAGGGCCAAAATACATTTCTGATCTTCTGCCATGTTATGAACCATCCAGACCTCTCAGGTCATCTGGATCAGGTCTGCTTAGTGTCCCCAGAGTCAAAACTAAACATGCAGAAGCAGCGTTCAGTTTTTATGCACCAAATATTTGGAACAAGCTCCCAGAAACCTGCAGGACCGCTCCAACTCTGAGTTCTTTTAAATCAAAGCTTAAAACTTTCCTGTTTGCTGCTGCCTTTTATTAAACCAGATCATGATCTTATACTGCACTAGAGCTTTTACTCTTGTGTGTTATACTCTATTTTAGCTTCAATCCTAGCTTTTATTTTTAGCTTTTTATTTTCTAATCTTTAATGTTTTTATAACTGTTTTAATGATGTCTTAATGTTCTTTTGCACTTTGTCGCAATGTTCTTGAATGTTTATGTAAAGCACTTTGAACTGTCCTGTTGCTGAAATGTGCTCTACAAATAAAGCTGCCTTGCCCTGCCTTATAATACATCCATAGTAAAAAAAAAAAAACTGTGACTGTTATGTCACTGTTATGTAATGGCATTGAATGCATGTCATGTTTGAATTGTGTTGCATACTTTCTTTTCAGGAAGTTATTATGTAAAAAAAAAAAAAGTTCTTTTCTATGCTGACCAATCAGAAGTCCCTGTAGCGATAACGTAGATTTCCTGCGACAGACAGAACTGACCAATGGGATGAGAGCTCTCCGGATGGATTGACCAATAGGGTGAGAGGAGGTCTATTTGAACGGAGCAAGCGGGCTAGCAAACATTCGAGAGGGAAACAAAGAGGGGTGAACGTCTCTCTACTTTTCGACAAGAAAAACTGGATTAATTTACTCTTTTCTCATCAGTATACTTTGGCAGTCATATAAGGTACCTTTTGAAACCCAGTTGGTTGCGTCACACAACAGCAGAAACACAGTTTTGACGTTTACGTAAGTTGTCAAGACAACGCTTGTTCTCGGCTAACTTGTTAGCTTGACCGTTAGCCACACGAAGTAAAACTTGCTGTCACGTTGTCCACTCAAGTATTCGTCTAATTTGCCTCATTTCTGAGTGTGAATGTTGTCTAATGTTAAACAAATCTCTCTCCAGCAGGTCTCCGTCATCATGTCGAACAAACAGATTTACTACTCTGATAAATATGACGATGACAAGTACGAGTACAGGTGTGTATGCCTCATGTTTATATCCACTTTTTAATGTCACTTTGTCAGCTTGTCAACGCTGTTTTATGTTTTATAATGATTTTAGCAACGTGGCATTGCACAGAAACAGTTATGTTTGTATGCTACAAATATTTGGAACAAGCTCCCATCATTATCTGGTTTAATAAAAGGCAGTAAATAGAAAAGTTTGAAGCTTTGATTTAAAAGAACTCGGAGTTGGTCCTGCAATTTTCTGGGAGCTTATTCCAGATATTTGGTGCATAAAAACATAACTGTTTCTGTGCAATGCCACGTTGCTAAAATCGTTATAAAAGCTCCAACTCTGAGTTCTTTTAAATCAAAGCTTAAAACTTCCCTGTTTGCTGCTGCCTTTTATTAAACCAGATAATGTCTTAATGTTCTTTTGCACTTTGTCGCAATGTTCTTGAATGTTTATGAAAAGCACTTTGAATTGCCCTGTTGCTGAAATGTGCTCTACAAATAAAGCTGCCTTGCCTTGTAACACGATACGTCATAATAATGTTCATCTGGTGCATTAATCTTATGTTAATATTTCCTACAGGCATGTAATGCTACCCAAAGACATTGCAAAGCGGGTACCCAGGACCCATTTGATGTCGGAGACCGAGTGGAGGAACCTGGGGGTCCAGCAGAGCCAAGGATGGGTGCATTACATGATTCACCAGCCAGGTATTTAATGTTGTGTCTAGGGATAACGGTCTTCAACAACTTAACAAAGCAGTCATAACTCTGTGTCTTTCTGATTATTAATGTTTCCTCGGTTCCCCTCTATTATCATGCCAATAATTTACTTACATGATTGGGGCCACTGGATGGAAAATTGGCTTCAAAACCTGTAGCTGTAGACATTCAATTATTTGAATAGGTTTCACAAAAGTACAGTGCCATAATAAATGAACAGCCACAAGGCTTTGATTATGATTAAGTGTGATATGGCCACATTAAAGAAACTTCCTAAGTCTGAAATCCTATCTTATTTCAGTTTAGGATAACATTTAGGGTTTTTTGTTATTTAAGAAACATGTTTCCTAACTGCATTTAGGACAAAATCCTCTTATCTTAGGATAGGTATTTATCTGTCTCAGAACCATCTTAACTTCCCAAGTTAGGGATCCTAAATTAGGATGGCTTATACCTCGTCCTAAATTCAAAATAACTGCCAACAACGGCAGCAGCACTGTTGTTTGGTCTGGATGGTAATGACAATGAAGCGAGGGAACAACATGGACACCGAAATATAATGATTGAAAGGCTACTCAAGCTATATGATGATGCTTTAAGTTTCCCGGCACCTGTGTTAATGGGTTTATATCGACTGCCAAGACAATTAATTTTGAATTTGATTGACGTGCTATGTCCGGCTCTGGAGAGGCCTACCAGGAGGTATGGAGCTTTAGCTGACTTGCTAGTCAGTGACGAGTGAGCGCCGTTGATATTATGGCTTGTCCATCTCGAGTAGCTAACCGGTACATTCAAATCAAAGATGCAGGCATGACAGGATGAGTGCTGATTGAAGAATCACATTTACAGTTAGGATTTCTTAAGATAAGATAAGATAAGAGGTCTGAGGATAGGACACAGTCATGAGGTTTGGAGTTGCTTCTGTAATAGGAAGATAGGATTTTTTTTTTAGTAGCAATCTTTTTCTGTAATGAGGCCCCTGATCTAGATAACAATGTTGACATTCATCAAAAGAACAGCACTGTATATGATGCCTATAGATATTTGGAAGTGAAATATGTATGGAACTTCTGTGACAGACATTATTTGACTGCAGGGCGCTCTAACTCTATGAGCAACAGTTCTGTTTTACAGTTATGTGCAAAATCTATATTTACAAAACTGTGATCATAAGCTGAAACTAACCAGGCACATGACACAATGTTGATGACTGCTATGTCGCTAATTCGCATTTAACTGAGCTGGTCCACTGCAGTTTTTAGTTGATTGAAAGTTGAAGCCCCTGTATCTTGTGTTTTGTTGGCCCTCTTTTCTTCAGCTAGTACAATTACCACCTCATCTTGATGTCTTTCAGGCAGAAGATGAGAGATGCAAAGTCTGATGTTGGGGTTTGATGTTAAAACGGGTTAAGTTGCACCTTTTTTGAAGAGTTTGTACAGAGTAGTGGTGAACGTTTCAATAGATTTGGTGACCCCGAGCATATGGACAGCGAGTGTCAAACCCAGCCGCACCCTTCATTCAAAAATAACAGAATAGGACTCACAAGAGTCAAGTTTCCCCCGTAAAGAATCAAAGGCTTCACATTAAAGCAGCAGTGGGTAAAACTGAAGCAAATATGATTTTTAAAAAAGTTATTTTTATAAAATGGTCACTATATCCTGGCAGTAATGCATGAGACAGGTAATCTGAAAAAAATGATGTGCCTCTGTGTCCTCCAGTGCTCCTAATGGCATCTGCAAGATTTCACAGACTGGAAGAAAACGGCCAATCAGAGCCGAGCTGGAGCCTGCTGTCTCTGGGCAGCTGTCTGCCGTCCATCTGCTGTCTATGAGAGCCGGCTGTCAATCACTCGCGAACTCCGATCAAACGGTCAAACTAGGCAGCGCTGATCAAATATGAATCATTATTCTGTAACTGTAATGCCTAGCACCGCCCACCAGCCAGAGCAGACTTTCTCATTTTACAGCTTAACAGTACACTAGAAGATGTTTCTGAAAACATTTTACCCCAGAAATAGGCATTACAGTAACAGAATATTGATTCATATTTGATCAGCGCTGCCTAGTTTGACCGTTTGATCAGAGATGGGGAGTGATTGACAGCTGCCTCCGTATATAGCCAATAGGAACACTCTCTGAAATGACCTTCGATTGGCCAAAGTCTCCTGTCACGGGCTACATTTTTTAAAGCCTTAAAAACAGCCATGAGGAGGTGCAGGAGTCTAGTTTTCTCTCAGAACACTTGAATTACAATATGCTGAAAGGTTATTATGGAATTTGTGCCCAATGATGCCAAAAATATTCTGCCTACTGCCACTTTAAGTATCATTATCTCTGCTTATATATTTACCTTGTTCTTTCCTCTTTCAGAGCCGCACATCTTGCTGTTCCGGCGCCCTCTGCCCTGCCAAAAGGCATAAGGGAGAGAATCTCCGGGTCCTTTTTTTGAAGATTGAGTCCTACCTGCCACAGATCAACTCATCAAACTAGGGATCATGCTGTCAGATTACCAAACTCTTGTGTGGTAGGTGACTTTGGCTGATCGGACCTGGAGGAGGACTATCACATGTATGAACAGTGGTTATGGAATGAAGTATTCGTTGAAGAGAAAAAAAAAAAATCTTCACCCTTCTCTTAGGGAAAAGACTTCTTCATGTGTTTAACAGCAGCGACACGCCGTCTGCCAGAAAACCTTGAAATCAGCTTACAGTCTTTTTTGACTTAAATCTGTCCAACACGCTGAACCTGCTTGGATATTCCAGCTTTTTTAGAACGATTGTTATAAAATGTGGAGAGTGAAACTTGTTTCAAACCTTTTTGAGCGATTCTGACAGAATGAATTCTGGGTTAAGCTCGGGTCACAAGCCAGACAGAATAGTTTGGATCCTACATTTAAAGTTTTGACTCTGAAACATCAAAGTGCGGTTTGAAGTGACATGTTGCTGCTTGGTTTAAATGACACTGTAAATTGGCATTTAACACTGTTTTTTTTTGTCATGTGCCTGAAAAGCCGCAACGATGAGTCTCTGAGAAACTAGTTTTTTGATCCCTTTATCCATAAGAGCATATTATATTAGTTTTGGCCTACTTTAAAACAAATAACGTTCATGGCTCTGCTTGTACCAGTGAGCTGCTCAGTATTTATGAATGTGTTGCCCTTTCTGAAATAAATGTAAGCTTTTTAAATCTTTACTTTTGCAGTATTTGGGGTTTACAACTACTGTATGATTACACAGAGCCACATGACACATGAAAATACTTGTGACAATGAAATAAAGGGCGGACGCTACCCTAAAAATGCTCTTATAGAATAAATGTGGATCACTGAATGAGATGTTGGAAAGCCATTTATTTCAGATTGTGGTATTGAATACTATTGCATCAAGTCACTTGTTATCATCTTCATACTTGCACCCACTCTGACATGTTTGTGTTTACTGTATTCCTCATTACTACCACACACTGAGCTGCTCTGCTGTCACCGAGGCTCAAAATATTGCCTTGAATAATTGTTCTTTGAACGTGTGCCTTTTTGTAAGGGTTGCTTTTGTTCAGTTCTCTTTGACAATTATTTTTTTTTTATAATTACATGTGTAGGCGGAGAGCTGTTCCACCTTTCATAATTATTAAAAAGAATAGATACAATCAAATCAAAAAGTTCTGATGCATTTAGACTTTGATGAAACGACTGAAATGAAATCTGTGTTGAGTGATGTGCAGGGACGTCTTGAAGGAACACTAGGATGTTGGATTACTGTTGACAGTGGGACTGATGATGCCCCGTTTTTGCATTGAAACACAATGTGGCTGCATCAAAATAGAACTGTTTTTACTCTATAATAACACCTATTTGTCAGTACTAGCAAATATACCCCCCAAAACGTTTTCTTTCTAACTTAAAAAAGTTTGTATCCATCACGTAGTTGTTGGTGCAAACACAAACCCCCCAGACGGCAGCATGGAACTCTTGAATACACCCCTTTCTCCTCACTATGATTCCTGTCTCTGTCAACTGTAAAATAAAAGGAAAATGCCACAAAATTGCATGTAGGAAATGTGACTTGCATGTTGGAATCATCCCTTATTACTGCCTTATGTCCTCACAGCCTGTTTTTAAAAGCGAACTACTGGTCACACTAACAAAATACGTCATAATCGTGACACTGATTAAGCATATTCTTACTGCTATTTGTACTCTTAGATGCAAACATCTTTCAATTTGAATCATGTCAAGATGAGATGGTTCTTTATTAGTCCCACAGCAGGGACATTTGCAATTGTTATTGAATGTTAATACCACTTATACACCTTTTTAAACAGAGGGCCATTTTATTCAAATTGCATCTGTACTAAACTTAGCAGCATTAATAGCCTACATTTTGAATAACTGATCTAAAAAGCTTTCAGAAAATGAACAGTAGCAAGACCAGTAGACCTTTAAAGTGCTTCAACTCCAAATAATGAACTTATTGCTGTGTGTCACAATCATATCAGAGTTTCTAGTGGCCCAAAGCTAACATGGGTGGGAGTATTGGACACAATATGCTTGTTTTATTAGTGCAAATGGTCCCCATCTGTAGATGTGCACTTTTTAAGGATACAGCACAATTTTGAAAATCACTGAAATATAACATTGCATTTAATGATAGTCTGAAGGAGGCTCTCACGTGGGCACAGAAAACTCAAACAATTCTTTAAAATGTTTATTTCAACACTGCTTTATACTTTCTTCAGAGAGCTGGCGATGTTAAACCCCCAGTACTTGATCATTCTATATGTACCATCACTTTGGCTGGACCAGACCCAGTTGGTACCAATCATTGATGATGCCGTTCATAGAAAATAAAACTGCTGACTGAAGAGTTATTGCTGTTTACAACACCAAATCTTTGAAGTTCATGCAGCTTTTTATTACGCTGACACTGATATGCTGCTCTCCTGTGACCCCAGACAGCCTCATAACTCAACGTGCATGCTACTGGAGTCAGAATCTGTGCTGGAACATCAACACGTGTATGATAATCAGGTGTTGTGGAAGCTCATCACCTCACCTGTCCTCGTGTGATGTAATGAGCCCTGCTGGGATAAAGCTGTGATCTGATAATATCTGCCAGACAGACAGCACACTTCATGGATGTGTGACATTATGGTACACAGTTGGTGTTCATCCAGCGATGCTGCATCTGTTGTCTGGCGCTGTGACCAGACTCCTGTTTTTCTTATTAGCTGCCTGTAATATTGCCAATCTACCAATCCCAGTGTCTCCCATTCCATGTGTAATATGGGTCTCATCTACCGGTAAATGCCTCTGTGAGCTTAATGGACAAAATGTTTTACTGAATGGGCCAGTCGTTACGACGGCGTACACGCATAAAGGGAGAGGAGGGCGCAGCATCTGCCGCACATTTAAAAGTTAGACTTGGTGTAAACGACTGGTGGCTTATTGCTCTACAGAGGTTTTAATGAACCGGCAATAACAAAAACACAGTTTCAGAGGCATTTTAAACAGGATTCAGCTCTTTGTAAATTAAATTTTGTTCTCTATGATGTAAAGTTGTATAGCCACATGTCATTTATTTAACTGTGCAAGTTATCTATGAACTAACTTCAGCTGCAACAGTATCTCCATTATCAATTCATACTCTCATTATGTTCTCGATTAATCATTTGGTGAGTGAAATGACACGTTAACATATTTAAATGTCTCGACCAGGAGACCGAAACTCAAAGATTTTCAGTTTACTAGCATATAAGACTAAGAACATTAGCAAATATTCACATTTAAGAAGCTGGAACCACTGAATTCATGCTTAAAAAATGATTTAAATGATTGACAGAAAATTAGAAAGCAACAATTGATTAATCGACTACTTGTTAAGTTAACATTAAAGCAATTCATGTAGTTCAGTCAGGTTGCTTCAGCAGTAGCACTTCCAACTTAGACAACACTGGGAACTGAAACACTGATCTTCACACTGGAGGAGGCTATTAAGAGAGGAAAGGTGATACTCTACTCAGTTCATTATATAAGAGTGAAGGTCCCAGTGTCACACTGTGCATTCCAATACCCATACTACCATACTAGTATGCCAGAAAAATATTTAGCATGTCACAATTAGGGCTGTCAAAGTTAACGCAATAATAACGTGCATATTCGTTCTAAATAATGTTCCAAACTTAGGCTACATTTTGGCAAGGAATAACTGGCATGGCCATTTTCAAAGGAGTCCCTTGACTTCTGACCTCAAGATATGTGAATGAAAATGGGTTCTATGGGTACCCACGAGTCTCCCCTTTACAGACATGCCCACTTTATGATAATCACATGCAGTTTGGGGCAAGTCATAGTCAAGTCAGCACACTGACACACTGACAGCTGTTGCTGCCTGTTGGGCTGCAGTTTGCCATGTTATGATTTGAGCATATTTTTTATGCTAGATGCAGTACCTGTGAGGGTTTCTGGACAATATTTGTCATTATTTTGTGTTGTTAATTGATTTCCAATAATAAATATATACATACATTTGCATAAAGCAAGCATATCTACCCACCCACATGTTGATACGAGTATTAAATATTTGACAAATCTCCCTTTAAGATACATTTTGAACGGACACAAATGTGTGATTCATTTGCGATTAATCGCGATAACTATGGACAATCATGCGAGTAATCGCGATTAAATATTTTAATCAATTGACAGCCCTAGTCTCAATTTAGTGTGCCAGAAATATCAGGATGTCCTACTACATCCTGTCACATTTTGCAGAATGCAAGCCAGCATGCTTTTCTGGCTATTGTGACCCACAATCCTCTGGGATATATGAGCAAGAGGGTCAAAGTTCAAGGCGCAATGTTATGAAGTAGTATGACCCAATTGAATGCATACTGCATGCGACAGTACATACTTTGTATGCGCAGCTGCAGTATGTACTAAAAGTAAAAAGAAAAAGTATATGATTTAAAACATAGCCACAGTTTGTTACGGGCTTCTGAATTCCCAGCAGCACCATGTTACTTTTTTTTTTTTTACATTAAACCAAATCATTTGGGTGCAATGTATGGGAGAGCATACTATTAAAACGTTAAGAATATGGTGCTCCTTATCTTCAAAACCATCTTGAAGTCTAATAATGTAATAAATCCATGAAAAGTCTTCATAATACATCAGGGTAGAGCAATCCAAAATGTGTTTCTAAAGGGTAAATGTCTTATTCAGTAATCCGTCTTTGAAAACTGTCTGCTTTTTGTGGTCATGGAAATATGTAAATCAAAGAAAACTTCCAGTTGCCTTAGGCTGAATGTGTCTAGAGACTAATAATCAAAGTGAGACCAAATATAATCCGTTCAATGCAAAAAAAGGAAATTCCTCATTCAAATATAGAAGGATATCAAAAACATAGAGCTCATAGAAATGCCTCTGCTATGCTGTGAAACGCCACTATGTTCACGTTTCATACTCTGGACTGCGGAGGGCAGTACAGCACAACTAGGAAAAAGGAGATCATCTACATTCAGTCAAGTGGCTTTTTACATATAGGCTGCATGGAACAGAAAATGTAAACACAATGCTTATGACTCAGGGTGAATCTGCACTTTCTCTTTGTCTACATCACATTTGTAAAGCCGTTTCTATAATGTGACGTTGCTCTGATCTAACAAAAGCACATCAGTTAGTCTGCGTTGTCCCACATGCACACAGGACCAACGGTGGGTGCAAACACAGTCAGACACCGCGGGTAGTAACCACACAACTTTGGAAGTCAGGGGGAAATGGAGAAAAGAACATGTTTTGCGAATCACAGGGAGATTTTCTGACAATTTCTGGAAAAATGTTGCCGAGGTAATCACTGGGCTGTGATGACGGTCAGCAATCTGAGCCTCCTGCTGAGATCCAGAGATGTGTGGTGGGCAGAATAAGATGTTTGACGCCTCAAGGTGGAAAAAAAAGCTTGAACGTCTGCCAAGATGAATCATGCTGAAAATGGTTTTCCTGTTGGAATCTTGAAGGTAGATGATAACCTAAATCTGTAGCTGTATTTACAGAACAGCTAGGTGCAGCAAAAATGATGAATCAGTTCATGACCTATTATTGAAAATCAGTATTATTCACTTAGAGTATTAGTACTAATACTACTGGGCTCATTTTCAAAGACAGGTTTTAATGGTGTTCAGAGGATGTTTCACTCTGAACAAAAATCTAGGGGACAATCATTGCAACTAATGGAATTATTTCTATTATCGATTAAGCTTCTGATTATTGCCTCAAATAATTAATTGTGTGACATTTTCACTATTTTCTGACATTTCATAAACTAATTACAATCCTGATGTAATCGTGTGTGTTGTCAATTCAAATCAGACAAAGAAAAACAGCAAATTATTGCATCTGAGAAGGTGGAACTAGTTGATATTTGGCATGTATGCTCGAAAAATGACTTAAAATGAATAAATATAATTGAATTAACACAAAACCCTTTGAGTGTGCATATGCCACCTGTGTAAAGGGATCACAACCAGCATTGCTTACTTTCAAAACGTCATTATGCCGGATCATGAAACTTTTCTCTTTTAATGATTCTTTTTATCAGGTTATGCAAATGAACAACTTAAAGATTGCTTAATGTGTTTTACAAAGAAAAGACACAAAGGCTCAGAAGGATATCTTGCTCTCTGGAGCCTTTGTGGATCTTAACATTTTTGCTTAATGACTTGTCATTTTTCTTCCCTGTCAAAAATCTGTCCGTGTTGTTTTTCACACGTTGTTCTGCTGTCTGAGTAAATAACTTGAATCTTGATCGCCTTGCAGCATCGGAACAGTCTTCTTTGGTTATTCCCACCTGGTCAAGCTGGTGCGTCAGCGGCATGGATGTATAAAGAGAACGGTCAGCGGCCGCAGAAGGGCAGAACTCCATGTGTCCAAGGCCTACGGAAAGGAGGCTATGTCATGCGTCATCATAACAGACATCTGTTAAACATATCTTGTGTGGTTGATAATAAAAATGATTATAATAATGAAGGTAATCTATATATAACACTTATCAAAATGAGTGCTCATTACGTGCTTTACAAGGCGGACATAAAAATAATAAAGGATAGAATCCAGTGCCAGATACACGCACATTTCCACATATATTTACAAACAAATATAAATAAATCCTAATGTGGTCTGAGAACTACAAGTGGCCTACAGATCAGATCTAACAGGAAGTAACTTTTTCTGTGACTCTCCTGTTAATTCCGTGACGGCTGAAAACAGTCCGACTTGACTGCAGCGTTTTGTCACCACCCCCTGCTGCTGCTGCCTGATCTCATCTTCTTTCCAGTTGAGGAGCAGTTCATCTCCAACGAGCCTAATTAGTTTTCAGTCTCATGATTGGTGCAGAGCCCTGGAGGGCGGGAAGAACACCGTTCCAACATGGCGTATTACACTGGTTGGAAGCTAGCAGGTAGTGTGATTAGTCCAAAAAAAAACTGCACAACAGTGCAATAGTTGCATTATTGTGCCTCATAATAGAAAAAAAGGTTGCATCTACCTTAATTAATCACCCAGCTGACACGCTAAGTGACCTAAATTAAACACACCTATGATGCTGTGGGTCTGGCTAACATGCTAGACCCACATGCTAGGATGAGTGGACTGGTTCTACTGGGACCAGAGAGGATGAGTGGACTGGTTTTACTGGGACCAGAGAGGGCGAGTGGACTGGTTTTACTGGGACCAGAGAGGATGAGTGGACTGGTTTTACTGGGACAAAAGAGGCTAATTGGACTTGTTGAATTGGATGCTTTGAGGATGGACTAGCAGAGAGGTTGAAACCGGAGTAGACTGAGGAGGACTTCGTGCTACACAAGACATTCAGACCGGTGAGTACAACAACTCATTGATGGATGTTGTAACTCTCTCCACATGTTGTGTGTGTTATGTGTTGCTCTACATGGTGTGTAAAGCTGTGCTGTCTTTCTGTTTTAATATATGTGTTTGTAGACTTTATACTGTGCATATCTCTGTTGTGTGTCTGCCTTGGTGGTGTTTTATTCTGCTGTTGATTCTACAAGAAGTGTCAGGCTATTTAATTTATGTATCTAACAAGGCTTGTGTGGTGTCCACAGACTTTCTATTTACTGTCGGACATTTTTGTTTAATTGTCAGTGTCCTCTTTTCTGGTGGTAATCAGTTGTATGCACAGGCTGCAAAGTGCTGTCTATAGAACTTGAATTTAGTGTTGGTTTAGACTCAAGGGTTCTGTGGCGTGATGTTGTTCCACTAGTGCGGGCTATACGTTGAAATTTAATGCAATTTATTATATCTGACCTGCTTTTAACTATTATCCAAGTACATATTTACAAAAGCACTTTTACTTGAGTAAATTCTCTTTATAGTAACAGTACTTCTACTTGAGTATGCCTTTAATATTCTAGTACTCTTTCCATCCATACCCAATAGTTAAATAAAATATAATACGAACAAAGGGTAAAACAACACACTGGGTAAAGTTAAACCATATTATGTTGGTGGTGCAACCTGGGTCATCTTTTATCCCAGTGATTTTTAATGTGCTAACTTAACACCCCCTTAAATCTTGTTCTTGCTGACCTCCAGTGGTTTAACTTCTCACCTTGCTGCAGTGATGTATAGGTGTCCTCCAGGACTCTGTGACATTGTACAGTATATTCTCTTTATACACAATACTATTTACTATCTTCTTTGACTCGTGTTGTAAATGTAGTCTCGTAAATACTTCTCTATACGATTTTCAGAGCATTAATATAGCAGCAAACAACTATTAGCTATGTAAAGATATGGAGGAGTAATGTCTACCTGAGCAGAGAATGAAGTCACTCTCCCTCTGTGTGTGTTGTAATCTGAGCTTCTCTGTGCTTTGCTGACATAGCCAGGCCGACCCAATCTGCACAGCGCTTATATGGCGTTTACAACTGATAACGCCGTCCCAAGCGTAGTGCCCACCCTGGAACATCCTCCATGGCGTGCAGCCTGTGTAGCCGTAGTAGCCATAGTATTCGCGCCGTTGGTCCAGCTCGGACCGGTGAGGCTGTGAGGCCCGAGGCCAGCTGAGTGGACCTCTTCCTCCCTTCAGGGTTGCTACAACGCACTAACTGTACTAACACAAGTAGCTAGCTACTGCTCGATTAAAAAAAAGGAAAACTCATTTTTTATATTTTGATCTCCTTCTTGCCTCTAAAAAATAGGAGGAGGATCAGCCTCTTCTGCAGTGTGCACTAAAAACCCTGAGAACTAATATTATTGTAAGTTCAGGGTTTGGACACGAATCCCAGAACTTACATTATGAACGCTTATACAGCATGACAAAATGATCCAGATAAAGATTCATGGTTTGGTTCGGTTCTATTTTGGTATTGGGAATTAACATTGTACCTCCATTCAATAAAGAAAACTTCCAAAAGAGCTCCGAAGTGTTATTAAGTTTAGCCAGGTATATGAATAATTTAAAGGGAAATGAAAAGCGGTGAGAGGAAAGTGTGATTGAGGATAACGGGGCTGTGAAGATGGGCTCAGTTAAGGACCAGAGGAGAGAAACGACGGAGAGGGATTTTACACTGAAAGAAGGAGGTGAGACATAAAGCGACAGAGCCAAACAGGGCAAAAGGCAACTCTTTACAGGAGCAGGTAGGGGTGAGATGTGAATGGAAAGGAAATACAAAGAGGGAGAGTCTGAGAGAGAAAGACATTGGGGAAGAGAGAAGAGAGAAAGAAGGTCAGACAGGGAGATGGAAAGTGCTCTGGCGAGAAGGGGTATTTATGTCTGGGTGTCGTCGGCTCAGCGGGACGCCTTCTAAAAGGAAGTTTGATACAGAGTGCGAGAGGAGAGAGAGCTGCTGTTTGAAAGACGGCTGATGGAACAAAGAGCCCAAAATTGCTCCATTAGACTGTCCAGAGAATCATATCCTAAAAATGAATTTTAGAACAGCACAGAATAATTTATAAGACTAATCTATCAAAGTATACAAAAAATGGAAATTCATTCTAAGGTTAATATTCTGTGAAACAACAAACTGTCTGTGATAAATTAATCTTTGAATAATACATTTCACAAAATGTATAATTTAGTTAATGTAATTTAGTGATTTGCCTCAGACTGATACCGTCAGGGAAAATGAAAATATGAAATGATCTCCCACCGCCTAAGACACATGACATGAGACCTTGAGGCCAGAAGGGCAATTCTGGCGAAAATGAGTGTCATATATTAAATTAAAGCTCCTGGTGGGATCTGTCCAGAGGCAAAGGCACGCTGCTGAGTACATTATAAGAGACAAAAACTTCCTTCAAGTCTTAATACAATAATATGAAAAATCCCCACTGTGAGAGTCATACATGGCATGTTTTTCCCCCTCAAAATGAAAGTAAAATCAGTGAACGTCGCTCACTTTGACGGCTGGTTGGCTCCCCTGCAAAGTTTTACATAACTTAGTCACAAGTCGCTTTAACTTTTTCAAAGGGGCCTTAAATACTGTGTGACTTTGCTCCACTATAGTGTTTTTCGGATATTAAAAATGACTTATAAGTTAGTATATCTCAACAAAGAAATTATGATGCCCAAATTTCACATAGGATAAGACAAGTTTCAATAAATATAATGACAAAATCCAACTATTTCACATAAGCACAATAAATACATTTGTAATCTATAGTACCCGATTCAAGTGTTGGCCAAATTCCAACCCTACTCTTTGGCTGAATTGCCATTTAAGATAAAGAAATAATCATCAATTCAGTCTAACAGTTCCAATTTTAAGGAGAATTAGTGCTGCAAGACTAAATGAGGACATAAATTAAACTTCCAAGGAGCCGTGTTTAACACCACATTAATGTTGTTGAACCGTGGCCATATAGGGTAGTAAAAAAAGAAATGTGTGAAAGTGATAACAGCAAAGTCAATGACATTCTGTGCAGTCATATATTTTCTAAGGTTTTCCTGGTATCTCCAGTCGTTCTACATTTAATCTGAAACAACATAGAATCCTGGTATGGATGCTTTTCCGGATCAAACTTCACCACTTTTAACAGCCAGCTGTTTCACAGTAATTGAAATAGCGGGCTTTATCTTATCTCACCTCCAGCTGAGCGGAGAATTGCTCTGCGACCTGCGAAATATATACAGTGCAACATCACACAATGCAAACTTGACTAATGAAGGCTGTCGTTTAGGAACGATTCCCCGTCTTTGCATCAAACCTGCCAAAGGCAAATATTACTCATCACAGTTATTGTCTTTAAAGTGTTCATTTTCATGCCAAAAATATTGAGTTCCCACTGAAGTTTACTCCTGGCAAGATGTTAATGTGGTCAAGCAGGGGTCGTTGAATTCTCAAAACCAGAGAAAGACAGCGTTACTTTGTGCAATTCTACTCTAAACGTAAAAAAAGGAAGACAAATATGGAGTTGAAGATGCAGACATTATGGTCTGTCTGTTTTATTTAGAGCTGCAACGATAAATCAATTAGGTGTCAACTATTAAATTAATCGACAACTATTTTGATAATCGATTCATCAGTTTGAGTAATTTTTTAAGAAAGAAAATAAAAATTCTCTGATTCCCGCTTCTTAAATGTGAATATTTTCTGGTTTCTTTACTCCTCTATGACAGTAAACAGAATATCTTTGAGTTGTGGACAAAACAAAGCATTTAAGGACGTCATCTTGGGCTTTGAGAAACTGTGATCGACATTTTTCATTTCATTTCATGTTTTGACATTTTTTTAGACCAAACAACTAATAGATTAATCGAGAAAATAATCAACACACTAATCAACAATGAAAATAATCATTAGTTGCAGCCCTAATTTTATGTAGCAGTACAGTCTCAGTCAAGACAACAATTGACCACAACATGTAAGATACTACTCCAATAATATTAAAACAAGCTCACTGCAGTTTACAGCAGATCTTTTCACAGCAGCCATGTGGGAAATAGGACCATGAAACTGCTCAAACTGCAGCTAACCAAAACTCTGAGAGTCAGATCGTTGGTCGTTCAGGTCATCAATCAGGGGTCATGACCCCCGTCAAACTGCTAAACTGCTCGTCAAACAACAACCAGATTCTAAAATTAGTCGAGGGCGACCAATTTGTGGTTAAATCTGGCTTAATCCGTACACTGCCTGGCCGGCTTAATGTGGCATTTTGAATACACTGCAATAATATCTTGCCTCCTGTGTATGTAGGCAGTAGTAGCATTATAAAATGCAGAATTTAACTGCACAACAGCTGCTAGCAAGAGCAACAAGGCTGATGTCGTTTGTTTTCTTCCAAAAAAGGTTAATGTTATGGGGCGCGACAAATCAGGGTAGGACACATCATGACTGATAAGACCCAATCACGACGCGAGCGTGGGTGTCTGTGTCATCGTTTTCAAAGGTCTCCGTTTCTGTCCCGTCCAGACTAAGATGCAACACCGGAGTTTTAAAACTAAAGCGTGTCCCCATTTTAGTTTTCAAACGTCTCCGTTCAACAAGCAGGAGTTCTACCAAGATCTCAAAATGAGTTAATCCACTTAAGAGCAATTGAAACCTACTGCAAGAGGTTAGAGCTTAAACCTTAAGCTCTAACTCATCCACCTCCACCAATCAGTCCTTTTGATAAAAGGTTCTTCTAATGGAGTCAGCCGGTCAGCATTGATCTGGTCTGAGGAGCGACTCTGGCACCTCCTGGTGATACAGATTTTAAGACGTTTGATCCCGAGCACATTTCCGGTCAGCTGTATCGATCTGACCTTGCCGACTCTGCTCTGGATTGGACTTTATGGCAATATATGTGTAAGAGTCGTTCGATGAGTTGACCCCATTGAAAAGGATATTGAGATTGGCAGCGGGAGTTATTTTATGAGATGGCCTGTTGGGATTGCTCGCGGCACACCGAGCCGTACAGCAGGAAAATCTGTAACGTCTGTCGATATGAGCAACAGGGGTCAAGCCACCTGTCCTTACACTATTATGCGGCCCTGTAAACACACGACACAGCGTTGCTTTCACGGTCTCTTAGTTTCCTCTCCATCATTTCCCCCGGAGGTAGCTTTAAAGCTGACAGAAATTATTATCCAACCATATTTTTGGATTACATCCCCAGACTCTATTCAAAGGGAATAAGGCTCAAAATGAAATCAGCCTTAAACACTGTGGCACCGCCTCATGTATTTTCAAGAGCTCTTTTGTGAGAAGTAGGTTATAAATCAATTTTAGAATTGACCGAGCGCTTTATCTTGATTTTCAACCTTGGCACATCCTTCAGGGGTCTTTTAAACATTAGTATATTTCTTGCGCCGGCGAGTGGCGGTCGAAACGTCTGACTGCTCTCTTTATGTAGAACAAGGCGACTCAATCCGGGCTGATTCAATGTCTCACTATAAATGAGGCATATTAAACTGCACCTGTTGATGGGAGGTTGGAAGCAAAGGGAGTGTGCGTGTGCGACTGTGCGCGTGCGAGGAGTATCGATCCGGCTGGTGGAGAGCTGGGGAGGACTTCCACATGGCCTTGATGTGTGAGATGCCGTCTGGACCTGGAGACTGCACTATTGATCAGCATGTCGAGTCTTAAGTAGCCTCTCCATTCAGGCCCCTCGACGGCAACACACTTCCAAAATGACAGTAATCAATGGAAATGGCTAAATGACCCCACACAACTCAAACGTTATGAATTGCCACGGCAACGTGGATTCATCTCTGCGGATTATGGAGCACTGTCCGACTTATTGACCACTCGTGAGGCCACTTATCCTCCCTCAGGATAGACATTGTGTCAAATGGAGCTTTGTGTTTATGAACTATACTCCCAGCGTGTTTACTTCTCTTCCCTTGCCGCCGCAAAAGACCCTCTTTGCATGATAGATAGGCAATATATGAGCCATTTCCCCCCTTTTCACTCCTCACTGCTTGTAATCCAAACACATTTGAGTGTGATGGTTGTCAAATGGTAGCGGGTAATCAGACACAGACAAAAATGAATAATGCATCGCAATATGTCTGGCTATCATTGTGTTGATTATTGTCAGGACGAGCCGGAGCAGTGTTTTCAAAATGAAAAGACATTCAGCGGCACAGCTCTAGCTCTATATACATCGTCAGTCTCTCTCTACAGTTAGAATATACTGCAGCACAATACCACAAAGTTATATAAAGCCAGAACTGCAATTGTCAGTTCCTTCCCCATATATCGTGAGCTCAAGAGGCGAGAAGCCAGTCAAGTCGTCCATCACTTCACTTTGCCCCAGTAGTGTAGACACATTGACAAACAGTATAACGCAGACAATTGAGATTGATACAACCGTAGAGAAAGCTCCGGACATAACAAAGAAGACCACAACAGCAACACTGTCTTCTCACGAAAAGCTCACACACAACAACCGTTACGGACAACCAGGGCTCAAGTGATCAAGAGGCAGTGGAAAAAAACAGAATATGCAGGCTGAAAAAGTGAAATGCCGATTCAGAGGTGCAAATGATCTGTCATTAGACACAGCAGAAATGGCAGATGGGTGTAAAAAATGTGCAAATTTTGCAACAATTTCTCCTTTTTTTTCCGATTCGTACGACGACATAGGATCGTGCAAACGGCGTGGTGATTTGTTCAGGAGGAGGACATCTCACATCAGCGAGAGTGACAAAGACAAGAGAGTGAAAGTGTGAGAAACTAATTGTAAAAAATGACAGCAGCATTTAGCCACTGTTAAACCACAAAACTAAAAAGGTGGCATGCTGCAGAAAGGGCGCTTTATTGAGTTATTAGCCATTAGAGAGTCCAATGTTGTACTATTAGCGGCATATCTTGGAATTAAAGTGAATTGAACTCCACGAGTGAGAGCTGCAGTGTTATTAAAACCATAGGGAAAGAATGGGCATGTATGATAAAGTGGCATCAATGTCCGCGGCGTGCATGTAAAACTATAATCTTTTCTGACAGGAGTCTGGCATTTCGGGCGCCGCTATTGCAATTTTTTTTCAGAGCGTTACGTGATGACAAGCCCCTCTCCATTTTTATCTGAGCCTTAATGCTTTTAGCCCCACTTTCTGAATTAGCTGTCAGCCACTGTGGTCTCCCTCCTCAATGCTTCTTTGGAGCTCAAATGACTGAATTAGGCTCTACCTTTAAAGATAATTGCTTAATTGGGGTCTTTTCATATGCTGTCGGTAGCTGAGGACCTGAGAAAGGCTCTGATAACTCTGTAATTATGCGGCTACAGCAGATATGCGCATTTGCGGGAAGAGCTGTGAAGAATGAGCTGACAGCCTCGTGCTCTCTGTGCGTCCACTCCTTCTGTGAGATACAGCTAAAATTGCAGGGCTTCTTTCTATACAAATACATGGGTATTTGTGTGTGTGTGTGTGTGTGCATCTGTATTGTCAAGACTTATGACTGTATCTCAGTATATGAATGAGACGTCAAAGTATGTCTGAATCCGGCTAGGCTGCAGGTATGTGTGGGTAAAAATCTCTTGCCTCTGCTTTTATTCCCGCTGCACTGCCACTGTCTCCTATTTGAAAGGTTGAAGAACACTATTACATGGTACATCTTCTTCCTTCTGGTACAGCTCTTGGATACAAAGTGTCAGATGAAGTCTATTTGCGCAAGATGTTTTGGGGAGGAACATCACATACATGGCAGCGGATTTTCTTTTTTTTTTTTCCAAAGGCTCTCCTGTCAATATAAGTTTGCCCGTAGAGAGCAAGAGAGATGTAGCGTGGTGGGGCTGAGAGGTGAATACAGTTATGGTCTGAGGTGAATAACAGGAGGGTGTCAGAGGAAGAAGTGGGAGCCAGAGCGGGAAGAAGGGAGGGAGGATAAGAGGCGAGGAGGACCGGAGCCACCACGGGAAGAGGAGGAGGAAGAGGTGGGGGGGGAGATTAGTTTTGCTCCGGTAACGACAGATCATAAAAAACACAAAGGGGAGGAAAGAGGAGAAGAAAAAAGAGAGAAGGGGGGAGGATTAGTGCCACTTCAGGAATGACAGAACATGGGGGAGTGAGAGGACGGGGAGTGGGATGGAAGATGGGAGGAATCCTGGGAGTTTAGTTAGGATTAGTTTTGCTTCAGGGACCGGGGATTGAATGAGGGAGAGGGAGTTGGGTGATCTGGGTGGCGTCAGGGAAACAAAACCTCTTATCAATCAATTGTTGACAAAGTGAGACCCAGAACAATCTCTCTCTCTCTACCTCTCACCCTGCACCCCCCAGCCCTCTGGGATGGGTATATTTACTGGACGTCACTGGCAGCACACTTTTATAACTAATGATGCAGTGGTGAATAAAAGTGTTGAACTGCAGTCAGTGATCATATGAGATAATATCTCCAAAACCTGTTTTCTTAAATAATATATTTCCATGTGTCCTATACACTAATGGTACCTGTAACATTTTTAGCATGGCTGTATATTTTTTGTCCGAAATTGTTGCACGTTTAAAACGAAATACGACCTCACGTTGTGTCAATCACATTTCCACACCGACTCGGAAACTTTCATCCGTTATTAAAGTTTTTGGAACAGGTTAGATTTTCTGTGTTTTGCCACATTCGTCGAAAGGCAAACAAGGGGTTGTTTGACCACTCAGAGCCACCGTCCGTGCAAACGTCATCATCCAAAATGGCATGATAACCATTCGCTTCGTCTCCCAGAAAGCACTTTACGATAAAGAAAGCGATGCGAAATTTAAAGATAGATTGTGGCGGGTGAATGCAGAACAGCTTGGAATCGGGGATGATCACAAAACAAAGGATGTAGGAAAGATAAGACAGCAGTGATTGTGCTCTAGGCAGCTAAACAATAGCTTTTACTAATGCCATTATCCCCATTTGGGACTAGCGCTATCCATTGCACCTACGTAATTAATTCAGTTTTTTCTTGTACTGCGAATTTTCGCAACGAATAGAATAATGAAATGCATCGGACTCAGCGTGCAAGGTTTCTGGGCGTAATGTTTTTTATCGGATGCATAGCGAAAATACGGAATTGGTGTGCAAAGACCTTTAGTCTTGTTGGCTTGTGAACCTTAAAAATGAGGCAAAGTTAACTTGCAACCCTTTGTTAAAGGTTTCCTATCTAAGAGCTATTAGAACTTACAAGTTCCAATCTCGAAGATCTCTATTTCGTTGTCTTTGGTGGCACTTTTGGCGATAAGTGGTAAATTGCAGCTGCGTGTTTGAATCTCACTTCCCAGAGATCCAAACAGTGTTGCCTGTGTGAAGTCGAATTTATTACTGTTTCATTGCATTTGCACTTGTTTTTTAAGTTTCATCATCTGCAGTCATAGCTCTGCCTACCCTCTCTAGCGGACCAGTCACTGCTGGGTGATGGAAAACGTGTCAATAACTGTGTGCCGCTTGCGATTTTTCTCGGGAATGTCGCCACAGACGCTCAGTTTGTAATACTGCTTAATGCAAGGGCTTTCATCAGTGGCCGATACGCTGAATAGATAGATAGTGACATAACAGATGTTTATCCAAATGAAAATCTTTAGAGAGATTGTTACTCTAGAGGAAAGAGTTGAGTTTTTATTTTCTCAGATTGTTATTTTGAATAAATGAAATGGCAAAACTATCCAGTATTTCACAAGAAAATAGCAAAGATAAGAGAAATATCTGATAACACATTTTATTCAGCAGATATCTTTTTTTTCCCCACTGCCGCTGGTGTACATTAATTTAGTGTCTGCTCGTGAAACAGTTGGTAAACAGAGTGTGACCGACCAGAAGATGGAACACGTCGTCACCTCATCAGCGGATTCAAATTCCTCTTGTTTCCTGGAGGTAGTCCATCCCTAAAAATCACGACTAATTACCTCCATCAGTCCAAAACAAGAAACTAGTTTGCCGCGCATGAATCAGAATGAGCATCTACAGCTGTTCCTTTTTCTCGGTTGGCAGGAATCTCTCGCTGCTCCTATTTTGCCTTGGAAATGAAAGATTCGCTAGTGAAATATTTTTTCCCTTTTATTGAGGCCATCAGCGGAGCCTTTAACACAGAAATAGTGCTCACCAGGGTGTTGTTTCCTGTGATGGAGGGTACGGAGATTATGCAATAACAAAACATTTGTGTTGTCTGAAGTTTTCTTCAAAGTTGTGTGGATATAAGAGGAAAAAAACTGAGATAACAAGAAAGATCGCTAACTAGCTCTCTGGTTATTGGAGACTTTTCATCGCAGCCAAAAAAAAGAACAAATAGCTGTGCTTCTTTGACTAATCAAGTTTTTTGGATGAAACCCATTATGTGAAAATGGCAATGACAGATGTCTTCTGTGTTTCTATGCCAACATTTATAGCGAGAACTGACTGACATGTTGCCAAGCCAGGTGAGTGTTTCTATGAAGCGGCACGCTGTATATTTTCCTCATGCTGCGCCCTGACAGGAAGTGATGGGGGAGAAAAGAAAAAAGGGAGACTGAGAAAGAAAGCAGTACAGCGGGTAACTATGACTGGCCCATTAACGGGACTGGTTGTCAGTGTCAGCGGGCTCAGCTGCGGACAGTGGGCAACAGTAGTTGCGGAGGAACATTGTTAAAAAGGAGCAGCACTGTCAGATCTGGACATTCTCCTAAAGCGTACACGGCTGAGGTCACAGGGCGAGTGGTTAACACCAGCAGAAGAGAATAACAAGTCCGGTGCTTTGTACAGATTGACTCTGAAGACTGTCCCAATGTGAATATCAAACCTCTACCGTGACAAATAGGCAAAGAGGCCGAGGGATGAAGAGCCAGGCGAGGGCTGTGAAAAGAGGGGAGCAGGAGCGAAATGATGGAAAGAGGTTGCTGGGAGGGGAAGGGAGGGGTGAGAGAGCAAGAGGATGTGAGGCAGATGGAGAGAGGTGACAGGGCAGGGAGGGAGAGAGAAAGAAAGAGATGGAAGGTTTGTGTTTAATTAGCAGCCCTGGAGAGTGTCTTGGTTGAGCCAAGAAGGAACATGGGATGTTCTCTAATTGGCCCTGCTCTGTGGAGAGGGAGGGAAGGAGGAAAGGAGGGAAAGAGAGGAGACAGACGCAACGCGGGAGGAGAAGAAAAGGAGGAGGAATGACTGGACTTTTGTCTGCTTGGCTGCATGTTTATACGATCAAGCTGTTGTGTATTTGCCCATAGAGATATGAAACCTTAGTTACTGTACTCATTACATCTTATTTAAAGGGACTGTGTGTAACATTTCGGGGGATCTATTGGCAGAAATGGAATATAATATTCATCACTATGTTTTCATTCATGTATTATCACCAGAAACTAACAGTCGTTGTGTTTCTGATAGTTTAGAATGAGCCCTTCACATCTACATAGGGAGCGGGTCCTCTTCATGGAGTCCGCCATGTTGCTCCATCATGTTTCTACAGTAGCCCAGAACGGACAAACCAAACTCTGGCTCTAGAGAGAGCCTTTTGCGTTTTTACGTTACCTGAAGGCCACCGTAGTTCTCCACTTGTGAAACTGCAGTAACGTAAGCCGCAGAGTGCAAAACTGTGCTACCACCAACTGCTCCCTGACTTCAGTTGCTCGTAGTGTTATTATGGTGAGGATGGCCTCTGAGCAAGGTGAAAGGTGTTCCCACGCTTAAATGAGATGTTTATCAATTACATATGGGTTTAATGTTTGAGTGTCCACTATAGACTGTATATAAGAAGTGGACGTAGTCACCGTGACGTCACCCATTGGTTTGTGGACTGCCATTTTGTGCCTCAAGTTCTACATTTTTGCCATCGTCATCTTGGTTATTTGCAATCAGAGGGGACATGAGAGTGTGGAGCTACGTACAACCCAGTGCTGAATAAGGTTATAGTTAACTTTCATGAAGTGAAATGCACTGTGAAAGGGTTAAAGTTATACAACGAAACATGGACAACACCTAAACCGGACATGTTGTGGTGGCGACCTGTCAATCACAAGGTAGCCACGTCCTAAAGCATCCCCTGCTTTATTGTCTGTTTGACTGTAAATGGGACCATAATTTACTAAATGAACATCATGCTGTATTGAAGAAGACTTGAAACTAGCGATTGAGACCATAAAATCATGTTTACATTGTTTACTGAGGTAATAAATCAAGTGAGAAGTAGGCTCATTTTCTCATAGACTTCTATACAATCAGACTTCTTTTTGCAACCAGAGGAGTCGCCCCCCGCTGGCTGTTAGAAAGAATGAAAGTTTAAGACACTTCAGCATTGGCTTCACTTCAGACCTGGAGTTGCCCACTGGTGTCCACATACTTTTGTCCTATTAGGATATTTACAAACTATATGTATATACTCACGTATTGACGTATTTCATACACGTGTTCGCGTGTGCTTTCGCTGCACAGGGTCAAGGAGAAACTTGGTTGCCATGACATGCAACAAAGAGGAGCGGAGAGAAAGCTCAGAGGATATGAATAAGGGAGCAGGAGAGATGGATGAGGGGAGTGGGGTGAGGCAGGAGAGAGACAGAGATGGATGGAGTGAAGAGTCTGGCTGTACAGGGGCACAGCCACGGAGAGAGACAATTCACAGACGCACAGAGGAGATCTGGGAGAGGCTTTGGAAAAATGACAAGTCAAGAAGTTGGGGGAAGGAGGGATAATGAGCAGAGACAGAGAGGAAGGAGCACGCGTTTGTGTGCGAAAGGGAGAGACCGAGGCCAAGAGGGAGACGTGGAGAGAAGAGAGGGAAGCTTATTGGAGAGGTGAGGCAAGAGATGTGCCCGGAGAGATGCAAAAATAAGAAGATTCAAGAAATGTTTGTGACAGAAAGAAAGGAGAAAGAAACTCTAGTGGGAGAAAGGACCGGTCCAAGAAACAAATCAGTCCAGCTCAGCACATTCTTCTTCATCTATACCCATTTAACATGGTGGCATTATTCTAACCATAGCCCTGATCAATACTCGTGACAGCATATTGGTGATCAATCAAAGTGCCAGGACAGAATTGATCATGCTCAGTCAGATGTGACATAAACAAGGCCTCGCGATCAATACGATGTTAGTGTATTCAGTCCAAGACAAACACTCTGTATCTCAATTAACTGGTCATCTCGCCACTGTATGCGTTGATAAAGAGAGTCGTTTTATGCACACCTAAAAAGCAGCAGAGTGAAAGATGATGTGTCGGAGCGAAAAAGATTTAAGTAGCGTCTTATTGTGAACGTCATTGAATTATGTATTCCTTAATACCTTTACGCTACCTTTATGCAGACAAGAAAAATGGAGCTATCACTTTTAAACGCCTCTGTTTTTCCTCGTCATGTACGCAGGGGGAAAAAGTGAATTACCAGAAACGAGTATAATGAAGAATTACGAAACGTATACACCGGAAGCATTTAAGTTGAAGTGAGCACCTTACTGAAGAGACAATCAGCAGAGAAGCGGGAGGTTTTTTTTTCTCCCCCTGCAAAGTTAATAACACACAGCACACCACAGCAAAACAATCAGATAGTGAAGAGCCACAAGAGGTGCCTTAATTATAGGTAGGAGCTAATTATGCTAGATTGAAGCTGCGGCTGTGTCGCCATATAATGAGACGAAGCGGAGCAAGGGTCACGACGAAAGGTGCGCAAAGCAGCGGACCGCACATCTCGATGCCGAAGTCACGCCAGATCCAGATTTAAAATCTTCATTAAAGCTCCGATAATTGTGCGGCCTATCGGAAAGTAAATGAGGGCTCGAAGATCGATACCCCGACGCTCGTTTCAGTCTAATGGTGAAACGAGCGACGGTGATACATGGATATAACCACGCTGCCTCGCATTACGGATAACCCTTGCTCACCCTGTGTACCCGCTACACCTGCAATTAAACGATAATGCCTTTGGGAGAGGGAGCGAGGAGAGAAGCCCGCCGCTCAGAGCACAGATGCTTCTATCAAAGCTAAATGATACTCTCCCTGACCTCGGGGGTAGCTAGGGAGCTTTTCGGAGCTGTAATGCACCATTATGATATCGAACGGACGATAGCTCCCCCACCCCTCCTTCTCCTATCACCACCTCCACCAACTCCCACACAAAACCCCCTCCGCTCCTCCTCCTCCTCCCACCCTACCATCTGATGCAGAGGCATCGAATGGGGAGAGCGTTAGCGAGATTTTCCCGGAGTTGAAAACCCTGAGGAGACACAAGAACGGCTAAATTGACCAGATTACTGAGACTAATTGGTCCAATCCTGAAGAACTGGCTCATTAAGGTGTGTGAGGAGATAACGAAGCATGCTAGGAGAAATAATATACACACACATACACTTTCACTACCTGGTTTTAGATAATTGAGATCGTTATTTACAGTGTGGCGCAACATGTATTAATGGGATCTTTGTTAAAGGGTCAGTTCACCCAAATTACAAAAACATATTTTCTCACTTACACCTAGTAATATGTAGCCATGCACACACTTTTGGTTTTATTTGTCCAGGTTCTGAGGCAGATATACCTCATGAGGTTTCTGCCTCCACCTGAATTTCTAAGATTTTATAGTCCGTATCTCTAACCCGGCCTCCCAGTACAGTGATTCCTAACCCCTTTTCTACCACTGAGTAAACTGACGACCCATGACTAAGTGACACATTTCATGGATCATTCATATTATATTCAATAACAGTACAGAACAACTGTTAAACTGTACAATTAACCCAAGTAGTGAACGCAATAACTGCAGGAAGTTTGTGTAAAACGAACGATTTGGATGAATTTTGAGCAGATTATTTCCTGTGAATAATGCATCACAGATGAGTTTTCCTGTTATTTTTAGGAACTTTTCGAACAATTCTTTGCCTGTATTATGTATTTTTTTTTCATTTTTAACAATCATACATATTTGATAGGCTTATTTTTTGACAAATTCAGTATTTTCTTCTCCCTGATGCTTGGCCATTGTTCCCTTATAGCTCTTTGTTTGTTTTAACTGCTTACATTTCTCATGAAGGACGAGGCTGTTTAGCAGAGAGAGAGTCTGTGAATACAGCTTGTGTTCAGGTATTACCGTACCCTTATCCTGTGAGATTTTTAAAAATCCTGAGATATAGGCCAACTGTATATTTTTAAAAAAGGTTGTCTACACCAATTAAAATCATGAAGGAGGCCAAGAAGGCCATGCAATCTCCCGTGAAGCTTTGGCGATCCCTAGTGAGAGTGGGGATCCCCTGCTTGGGAACCAGTGTCCTAGAATTATAAACTACTAACTTGCAGTCGCAAAAATGTTTTGTCACAGATATACAGTAATGCTGCTTTTTAACAACATATTTAGGTTAATTAACGTATGTGGCAAGTCAGAAGATGTTGATACTATAGTAACAGTAAAATGTTCACTGACATCTTTCAATTTTCCTCCTACAATATCCGCTCTGGAAATACAATATCCTCTCCGAGCAACGAAGGCATGATAAAACTTAGATTATAGTTATGTTTAGAAACTCACAGCACTTGGTTAAGGTTAGGGAAAGATCGCGCTCCTGGTTAAATATTGAAAAATTCAACAATGACCTTATACCTTATTAAGATTCCACTGAACCAAAGTGCTTTTAATTCAGTCAGGAATCTAAGAGACTGATATCTCAAAACCTGGACACATAAAACCAAAACAATCTAATTGACTACATACTACTATAGGTAAGAGAGAAAATATGTTTTTTTAGTAACGTGGGTGAACTGACCCTTTAACGTAACAGCTGATGTTCAAAAGGTTGATATACAGACAATAACCAATCAGAATGATGTTTAAGGCCAGCAAAAGATGGTAATAGAGGGAAGGGAGTATGTGTTTCCCCGTCCTGAAGGCCTCCGTCGCTCCATCGCCCCCTTCACTCCACAAGCCATCCCTCCATCACAGAGTGAGAGAGGGGAACGGACAGCGTTGCCTGAAGCCAACGGAGCGGTAGAGCGAGCAGCAGAGAGAGAGAGAGAGAAAGAGAGGAGGTGAGAAACACAAAACAAAGAGCAGAGCCAGGTGTGGAGGTGAGGAGAGAAAATGCAGAAAGACGGAGCAGGAGAGCATGAGAGAGACACAAATGCTACCCCGAGAAGTTGTCCTCTCCTCTGGTTATCCTCCATCACCCTGCCTGTGTTTTCTCCATCCCTGCGACTCTCTTCATGGCCCTTTGGCTCCGTGACCCCTGTGTCGGCTGCCATTTCTCAGCCCGGCCCTGTCACTCTCCTCCCCGGCCCGCATGCAGCCCACACCGGAGGGTCGAGTGTCGTCAGCGGAGCTTGAACCTCACACCGCTGTTGTAAGACAGAGCAGATCCTGTGACGGACTAAATGTGACAGTTGAGCTGCTGACCTTTGGTCCCGGAGACGACAGACAGCGAGCGGCAGCCGGAGCAGCAACGCCCATGCACACATGGGTACTCCATCAATACATAGAGAAACACAACCAAAGAAACACACAAACTCACAGACGGAGCATTATCTGTGTATGAATGTGAGTAGAAATCCCTTAAAGGTGCTCTATATGATATTTAGAGCATTAATATAGCAGCAAACAACTATTTGCTATATAAAGACATAGTGGAGTAATGTCTACCTGAGCAGAGAATGAAGTCGCTCTCCCTCTTTGTGTGTTGTAATCCGGGCTTCTCTGTGCTTCGTTGACCTCGCCGTATCTGCTTTTAGTGCATGTTCACCCATGTGAGCGTGTTAGCTCATGGCCGCTGCCCCGTACCGCTCTCATACGACAGCTGATAACGCCGTCCCAACTGACGGCGCTGTTGCGCAAGCGTAGCACCCACCCTCTGGTTTCCCCCCAGGTTAACACTGTGAGCTCTGTAAGCAGTGTTGCCTTTGTTGTCACTGTTAACTGCGAGCCACCGGTTCAGCCGTCGCCATGTTGAGAGCCATGCTGAGACAATAAAAATGCTCCCAATCTTGCATTTAGCACCTTAAACATACATGATTTAAATGTAGCAGTACCATTTGCTTTTGTAATAGATGGGTTAGGGTAAGTGCACAAGGTATAACAATGTAGTGTGAAATAGTGTGTGTGTTTGAGCATATGATGTACTTATATAATAACCTTTCAAATTAGGAAAAACCTTGTGCTTCCCGGAACAATAACCCCGCTGTGAGCAAGTCAGTTTTACTTGTGCATTGTTCAACCCAGTGCCCAGAAAAGAAGAAAAGGATATTAGTACATCATTAAAAGATGTGAGAATAATCACAGTGAAGAACTGCATAAAATATCCATCTTAAGAAAGTTACAACCAAAATCACTAATCTGTATTAGTTCTTTATTTCTTTGTTATTATATTTTTGTATTATTACTTTTTCATCTAATGAGCTTTACTGAGTGGTAAAGTTTTTATTTCTTTATAACAAGAACGATTTCTTTTAAAGAATATAACAAAAAATAACACATGTATCATGAAAGTATCTTACATGGAAATTCTTCTCATTAAAATTTAAGAAACTAAGCTGTTCTTTTCCTGCTCGTGGTGGCAGCAATGAAATTATTGAACCAAAAAGGAATGGTTAAACATTTTGGGAAATATGTCTTTTTTTTCACTTTCTTGCAGAGAGTTAAGAGAATATGAATAACACTCATGTCTGTACACTAAAGCCAGGACAAGATTAATTTAGCTCAACATAAAGCCTGGAAACAGGGAGGAAACGGCTAGCCTGGCTCTGTCCAAAGTTAAGGAATCCACCTACCAGCGCCTCTAAAGCCCATTATAGCATGCTGTATCTTGTCTATTGAATCCAAACACAAACAGAAATGTGAAAATGTGGTACATGTTATGTGATACAAAATAGCCCATTGTGTTGTATTGTCTTTTATGAATAGTCAGGTTGTTCTCATACACCGTTCGTGGCTGTACCTACAAAAAGTAATGCACTGTAACTGGTGTATATCCCACTAAATCATTTTGTATGTAATCCACGTCATAGTGAACTAGGAAGTATAAAGAATGACGAGCGCAGTGTAGGGAGGAGGTCGGGGTGCAAAAAATACCGGACTGTCGCTGTGTTCGTACCCATGTGATTTGTCATGTAACTTCCGTACTTAATTTACACCACTTCCGTAGTTTTTTTTAACCCAAACCACGATCTTTTCCTAAACTTAAAATAGTAGTTTTGTTGCCCATGTTGTTTCCTGTGAAGACGGAATTTTATTTTGAAAAGACTGTATGCATATAACAAGCAGAAACTGAAACGTGCTGCTGCACATGTGTAGGAAAACGCACGAAAAAGTAGGACAAACCTTTTGTATAGATATCATACAAACTGTTGTATGAGGATACGTCGGAATAGTCTGAGCAACATAAATAGACTAGAATGGCACTCGGAGAGTGCAGACCACCAAGGTGCATGACTTTAAAAACAGATCACAGCTCACAGCTGGCGGTACCGTGAGGTGGTCGGCTTATTATTCGGCGGATGCCTCTCTCATTCAGCAGCCTTGTTATGTCTGTATAACGTTATGCTACGTTGTCTGTCATCCCGTCATCTACCGCTTTATTCTTTGTCATCGTGAACTGTTGGAGTAATCCTGCTAACAGAAAAACAAACAAACCAATCACCTTGGCCTTGGAAGGAGGTAATAATGGACATGTTGGAAGTTGTCACCTTGCATCTGTAACGTCTCTTTGGGATCGGGTCAAAGACTTTTAAAATCCTCTGAAATTTGCATGAGCTAGAGAAGTTGACTTACTTATGTTCTGAATTGTAGATGTACCAGTATATGCAAATGTATAATGTAAATTAATAATCCATGCACTGTGTAAGAAACAAAGGTCTTTATTTTATGAAATTGTATTCTATATTATATGTCTAGGGATGGTGCTTCAGAAACCAAACCACATCTGCACTAAAAGCTCTAAAGCAAAAAGTGACTCCTAACATTAGCGAGAGGTGTAAGAACAGCTGGATGTGAAAAGCTCACATCTTAAGCACAGTCATTTAACTTAAACTACCATTTGTTTTTGTAAATGTCAGTTGGTTTTAATAGGGGGTATAATCCCTGTAGAGTCATGACACTGGCTCCTCACGTAGCAGACCGTGCCAACACCGGCTGAAGTGAATATGGAAATTACCGGGGATTGGAGGTAAAAGGTTTTCCTGTCACAGCGGCGTTATGTGAGTTAAGGCTGAAGCGGTCCCTGAGGCATTTTTCCCCCCCTCTGGCAGTCATCGTTTCTGTTTCCATCGATTCACTCTCCTCAGTCACTTACTATTTCTCCCTCTGTTTTGCCACATTTTATGCCAGCCACATTTCACCTTCATTGCCTCCATCTTTTAAAAAACGCTCCACCTCTGAGTCCAATTTTCTACGGTCTGGATCGTAATCTGTCTCTTTATCTCTTCTTTTTATTTTTTTTTGGTCACACACATCATCTACAGTACCTCACTTTCTTTACCTCTCGGTCTATCTCCTTAATGCCTCTTCTTCTCATTCTACCTTACTTAAAAAATAGCCTGCCTCCACTCTCTTCCCTTCCCTTTCTTTTTTGTGCTTTGTTTCTCCCCCGGGGGGCCCGATCGCTCATTTCCCCCCCTCCTGCTCTCTTGCAGTGTTTATTTAAGCAGTTTCACAGTCACTGCACCCTGCTCTGACTGTGTCGAACGACCAGCCCTCCCTCTCCCCATCTCTCATGGACACACTTTGTATTTGTGTCTCTATCTCTGTATCTCTGTACTCCTCCCTCAGTCCTTTTTATGCTTGTACCCTTCTCATTTGCTTTATCCCTCTCTTCCTTTCACTCTTCCTCCCGGTGCTCCTTGCCTCTTTAGACATTTGGAGATTCAGAGTTGCTTTAAAGACTTCACAGCCCCCCTCTGTCGTTGGAGCTTTTTTAGATCTGAGAGGTGCAGGCGGCAGAAATCTGGGCCAGATAGAGCCAGGCATGGGCAGGAGGAAAATATATATCTTTACACTTAGACTATCTCCGAGACATTTAATTGTTAAATAAAAGGAAGATCTTTCCAGGCAGCTCGTAATTATCAGAGGAGATTGATGCCCTCAATGGGCAGTTTAATAACCTGGAGAGGGCAGGGACTGTCGGATCTAGCTAATGTTTGAAAAGAGCAACGTTAAGACACTAATCCCATTCATCTCAAGTTCTATATTCATTTTTCTTGTGTTAATAATAGCTGCGCAAGGACATGCGAGCACTTCAGTAGCCCCATCTCTTTCATCTTTTCAGTTTTAAAATGAGTTTGTAATGAAATTATATATATCATATCTCAAATACCTGCTGAGAGTAATAATGATTATAAGAAAAGCGTTGGCTTCAGCCAGACCTTTTCATCAGTACGCTGACATGAAGCTGGTACTGTTGTGTCCCAACACGTACATTTAATCTGCTCCCTGCCATATTAACACTAATAAATCACTCATGGAGTTCAGGCTTAAAGGGGAACTCCATCAGTTTTACACATTAAAGTCTACCTACAGGTCTTGAGGAGTACTACTACATACGTGAAAATAATTGTATAAAGCCTTTTTGTGGCTCCATGATAAATTGCCCCAAGTGATGCACTTGAGTCAGCGTTGGTCGGGAATGAAACTAGAAGTTTTGAAAATGAAAAAAATCTGGGGGACATGGAGTTAGAAAGAAGTGAGTTTACCAGACCACTGTAGCCCACTCCTCATCTCGGTTGGAGGCTAGCAGCTCGAGGCTACATTAACCGCTACTAACATAACACACCCAAATCTCCAACCGAACTGTCGGTGCATGGTCTGAAATTAGCACCCGCCAAATGCGGGTAAATTGTTGGCAGTGGCGGGTAAAATCGTCAGGCCATCCGCCACTTTGGAGGACAGGGAAGACGCTAGAGATGGGAATCAAGAATAGGTTCCCGTTGAGAAGGTTCCTAGTTGTCATGCCTTCGTGACAATTGATTCCTCTTATCGATGCTTTTTGACAGTTACGCATGCACAATGATGTAACACCATATGCACCCTGTATCACGTTTCAGTCTGTTTGGGACTGGAGCCATGGCGAAGAGAAAAAAAGCTCAACAGTGTGGCGCTAATAAACCTGAGTGACGCACCCTATTTTCTGATAATGCTACATTGTGAACAATGGCAGGAGGAGAGCTATTTAACGTTAGCTGTTAGCAGCCGGTGGGCAGCACAGTCGTGCTTGACTAAATAACGGATCTACTAACGTTAACGAAGATTCCATAGAGTTACATTATGATGTGTTCAAGCTATTGGGCAAAGGTGAATTGCAGTGTTATCATGATTTGTTCAAATGTAATCTTGTAAAATGTAGTTTTTGGCGAGAAACTTGAATAAATAGTTAATAGAGAGGGGATTATGACCTGTTTAACTTCCTAACACTAGCTCTAAGCAGCTTATAATGCACCATTAAAACTACTAATGCAAAGATTTTTTTTAATCAAAGGAAATATTTAAATAAAAATACAATCATTTATTTCCTAATAATTTTTGTTTTTATGCAAATAACCACTATACTGTAGATGACAATAACAAAGTACAGTACCCTCCTAACCCTGAAAAATAGGGTTGCCCCGGAAGCTACGGTGTAATTTAAACATCGTAATTTACCATGCATATAATGTTTTTTGTGTCAAATATATCAAACATTGAACATCAGATGTAAAATGTTATTCCTTCATTTAGCGCATAGATTTCAAAAGTGGCAGAAAACATTTCTGAGTGGCAGAAAAAATACTTGTCTACCACAGACATTTGATTTCAGACCCTGTGTCGGTGGTTGTGTTGCATTGTGGGTTATGTAGGTGCCAGGTTTTGACAAGGAAGAAGAATATATGAAATAAAAAAGAATACCTTCATATCTTCGTTCAGCTGCATCGATTTATATCCTTTTTGTCGACGAGTGTCCATCGTGAGTGTGACAGCTTTATAGGAGGGCAACGCTGCATCAGTGGAGTGCTCTATTATAGCAATAGTTCAACATTTTGAAAAATACACTTACTCGCTTTCTTGCAAGAAGAAGAAGTTCAATACCGCTCTCACATCTGACCATTCAATATGAAGCTGGAGCCAGCAGCCCGTTAGCTTAGCTTAGCACAAAGACTAGAAACGGGGGGAAACATCTAGCCTGGCTCCGTCCTGTCCTAAAATGTCTAACTATTGTTTTTAGCGGAGCCTCTACAGTTTCTAATTCTTGCTCAAGGACTCTCCAGCAGGACTGAGGTTACTTAGTTCAAGGTGTTCGTCTCTACTTCACTCTGTTACTCAATTTTGGCATCGGTGTTTCTTGACTTCCACTCGTGCTTTAGAAATGAGGCAGACACTCCTAAATGAAAGCTATTCAAGTATTCAACCACTCATTCATCAGTGAGATCACATTTGTTATTGTAATTCATTACTACGAGCCTCTACAGTATGTGGCTCTACCGCACCACCACCCACCACTACACACACACACACACACACACACACACCTCAGCCCATCCCCTACATCATTCACGGCCCCATTGACAGCTAGAACACTTTGTAGTTCCATAGAATAGGTTGTGTTCTGCGTTCCCCCTCGCTCTCAAGACTACTTTCTAGCCCTGTGAGTCGGGGGAGCTGTGCCGTCGATGACAGTAATGTATTCTGGCCCTCCCCGCGGGCCTCCGTGGACCTGGCTCCCTTCCTCTTCTTTTCCTCCTGGGACTTCCTTGATGTTGTGGGAGCCGAGGCCTGTTGACTACCTCCCCACCCATCCTTTTATAATGTGTTGATTCTCGTCTTCCTGCCTTTTATTACGGGTTAATGTCTCCTCTCGTAGACCCCGGCAGACTCGGATCGGATAAACTGCAAGAGAGAAACCACGAGGCGAAGAGAGAGAGTGCAAAATATTCTCATAAAACTGAAATGCAGATTATGTGCCGTGGACCCGAATAATGCCAAGATTACATTTCCTGCGCCAAAAATTGGATTATGTGACAATGGCATGATTTGGATTATGAAAAAGTGGCACAAATTGGATGAGCCCTTTTTTCATCAGTGTGTCGCATGAACAGCTGGATAAGTGTTGAGTTTGGGCAAGAAAAACAACATTTATTAAGGCTGGTGATGAGTTTAGGGAACTAAAATGTGGTTGGGCTTAACTAAGAACAGAGAAATTAAAAAAATCACCCACCTGTCAACCAGATCTCTGCACTATCTGTTTCTTTCTGGTCATTGAACCTGCTTTCTTTTGCTTTCACTATGCAGAGCTCACACTTGCAGATCAATTAGGGCTGTCAATGAAAATATTTAATTAATCACAATTAGTCGCTTGGTTGTCCGTAGTTAATCGTGATTAATCGCAAATTAATCACACATTTTTTATCTGTTCACAATGTACCTTAAAGGGAGATTTGTCAAGTATAACCCATTTTCATTCACATATCTTGAGGTCAGAGGTCAAGAGACCCCTTTGAAAACGGCCATGCCAGTTTTTCCTCGCCAAAATTTAGCGTAGGTTTGGAGTGTTATTTAGCCTCCTTTGCGACAAGCTAGTATGACATGGTTGGTACCAATGGATTCATTAAGTTTTCTAGTTTCATATGGTGTCAGTATTTTCACTTTAGCTTTAAAACCCGCTACACCGTAAAAATCCCAAGTTGCCTGGCAAGTTGTGGTGGTAAAACAAATTTGCGTTAAGGCGTTATTATCGTGTTAACTTTGACAGCCTTAATATAAACACATCATTGTGTTCATTTCAGGACATTCCAGGAAACCAGGCACTTGACAGCATGTAAATAATAAACCACAGTACACTGTATATTGGCATCACAGCAATACAGTTGTCACTCCTCAAGAGTTGTGCTAAATACAGTTCTCGCTTTGAAAAGAGTGACACCTCCATTGTAACTGAATATTTCATGTAGTTACTATCAAATCTGAGTGCACACTTGGTCGCTATCTGCAATGCATATTAGATTTGTACCAGACAGCTGGAAGTTGCACACACTGGAGATGGAGATAAGAGAGATGTGACATTTTCACATTTTCCATTTCACTGTGGTCCCACCAGTTTTTGGGCTCTACACACGTGAAAAGGATAAATTCATTGGAAGAAAAAGCTTTTTAAATAGAAAAAAAGAAAAAAAATTGGTGTCAGTTTGTCACATAAGCTGATGGAGAAACCCACACCTGTCAGCACTCTCCCAAGCTGCTGAAGTCACCACCTTTTGTCTGCACTAAACGTTGCCATGGCTACGGACCTTAATCACAGCTAAGGCATGATTCATTGGTTAAGGGAGCTAACTGCGTTTACCTGTTCACACGCACACGGCGCTCCTAGTTTCATTCTGCTCCGCTGTGCACCGCAAATTGAAATTCACTCTCATTAGCGGATAGCTTGTCAAGCTGGGTGTGAATGTAGCCACAGACGCACAGCGGGGTGAGCCTATAGGAGGACAAACAACAGAAAACAAACATTGTGGCACGCTAGAGACTCTAAAGCAAATCTGTTTCATCTTTTTGTCAGCCAGTCATCATGTCAGGCCTGTCTGCTGTGACACGATCAGCTGCCACACTGCCAACAATTTGTAATACTAGCATGCACGAAGAGAGAGAGCAGTGGCGTTTCTAGCTGCTGGCTGCACCCAGATGGCCTGTTTGTATCTATGCTAAACAAAGAATGAATGTTTGCACGGAAGAAGAGGCATCAGGAGAGTAATGGCAGTGTCTTTTTCTCTTCCTTTATTTTTTCCCTATCTTTGTTTGTGCTCTCTTGCTGCCTGCCGTGTCCCTGTGTTTGTCCTCTAAACTGAATGATCACATTGACACGTAAGGAACTGTACCTCCAATGCAAACACATATACAGCAAAGACATGCACACATTCATAATGTACATTAACGACATGCGCAGATGAACACACACACACACAGACACAATCAGACACCAACAGGGAAACTTTACTTAGTATCTTGGGTAAATCTGTCTGGCAGAAGTTGAATTTGGCAGAGCAGATCCTCCAAAGCGAATAAAAACTGAAACTAATGAGTTCATCTCTTCCACTCCTCTTTTCTCTCCGTCTCCCTCTTTGCTCCACGTTTGCACTCTTGTTCTCTCTCTTCTGCTGCCCTCTGTCTCGATCTGCCTCACTCCTCCTCTTCATTTGCTCCGCCACTGTTTTCTCTTTCTCTCCACTTCTTTATCGACCCTCTTGGACATCCTCTCTTTTACCTGCACAGATGGGTTTGGTGACTCCTCCGAGTCTTAATTATTCCGTCAATTACTGTGGGGAAAATGTGCAATTAAAGTGGACAGTTATTTTGCACGGCGCGGCTCCATATTTATTAGGGTTACACCTGATTTCGGGGGCTCTGGAGTCTTTCCGATGCTCCGTGCCATCTTTCCTGTCGCCTCTAGGTATGTGTGAGGGACATCTTGGGGGAATTAGTGCATTTTATTTCCCTAATCTTTTTCTCTGTAGGGAGTCCCACTAATGGATGAAATAGTGTTGTGAGCATATGGCCTATGAACAATTAGATCAGCGGTTGCCAATCTATTTTCCTTGAAGCCTGCCCCTACTTGTATCTAAGAAAAGCTGACCCAACGTCTTCACCCTCAATAAAATTACAAATCCTCGAACAACATCCTCAATCTGAATAAGGTGATTCAGTGTGATGCAAATGAGTCAGTCTTTTTTCATTAAATCAACTTTCTTTAACGAGTAGAACTCGTCAGTTTCATAAAAAAAAGTGATGACGTCTTGACAGAGTTGCCAAATGAATGCAGATACATAATATGATCTCTTTTTTTGGACAACTTAATTGATTTACTATAATAGTGTTAGAGCCGAAATATTTTTTTTTTTATGTTATTGTGGTTAAATAGATGTAATTTGTGGTGTTGTTAGAGTGCTGCTAGACCGTCCCTTTAATTCAGGTGCGGACCTCCCTTTGAGTTCGGTAAGTGGGAGAGCAAATAGCTTTTTGACTGCAGTGAAAACATTGTTTTTGAAAGGCTAAACGCCAATAATAGGGATTGAAGCAGAATATTTCATCAGAGTTTGCAACAAAGCAGCAAAAAATTAGGGCTGTCAATTGATTCAAATATTTAATTAATTAATCACGATTAATCGCAAATTAATATATTAAAATAAAATTTATATTAATATTTAATACTCTTATCAACATGGGAGTGGGCAAATATGCTTGCTTTTTGCAAATGTATGTATATATTTATTGTTGGAAATCAATTAACAACACAAAACAATGACAAATGTTGTCCAGAAACTCTCACAGGTTCTGCAATTAGCATAAAAAATATGCTCAAATCATAACATGGCAAACTGCAGCCCAACAGGCAACAGCAGCTGTCAGTGTGTCAGTGTGCTGACTTGACTATGACTTGCCTCAAACTGCATGTGATTATCATAAAGTGGGCATGTCTGTAAAGAGGAGACTCGTGGGTACCATAGAACCCATTTTCATTCACATGTCTTGAGGTCAGAGGTCAAGGGACCCCTTTGAAAATGGCCATGACAGTTTTTCCTCACCAAAATTTAGTACAAGTTTCAGGCATTATTTAACCTCCTTCACGATGAGCTACTATGACATCGTTGCTACCAATGGATTTCTAGGTTTTCTAGTTTCATATGATACCAGTATCTTCACTTTATCTTTAAAACTCAGCCTGCTACAACCTCCGGAAGATCGATTGCGCTAATGCGTTAAAGAAATTAGTGGCGTTAAAACTAATTTGCGTTTGACAGCCCTAAAAAAAATCTATCTTTTTAAATAGTTTTTAATATACCATCTTTTGTATAAATTATCCAGTAAATGTGTTATTGTGATTCTAGTTATACATAAGCAGATCTAATTTTGACAACCTCAGAGCAGACAAATCCTGGCGCACCCCCTGTGATCTTTGTCACCGTCTTATTGGGGAGCCTGGACCAGGTCAGGTTGGGAACCACTGAATTAGATGACACCCCACAGACTGGATTGCTTTTCAGCCTATAGTTTAGTGTTGAAACAAGAAACCACATCGACATGTTACACATTCAGATTTGTAATGGCATTGATCTGTTTTCTCGATGTGCCAATCTCACTCAGGCTCGCTGCGCTCATTGCTGGCTTTCGCCGCAACCCACAGAGAGCATTTCCCTGGGAATGAGTTTGTCAAATCACGCGCTGTGGTGCAACCAAACACTTATGTGCTGCGTTAATCCATTGGAGTACTGTTCTGCCCCCCAACCTTTGGGGCCCGCGGCGCTCCCTCAGCTCTTCATTACGAGGCCTTAATCCTGACAGCGACACTCCACACACACAGGGCAGCGAGGAGACGGACGGACAACAGGAGACCTGCTTAGAAAGGCCCAAAGCAAACAGTGCAGCTGCTGCTACGGGCGGGTGATGCTGACAGCTAGAGCGCCGTGTGTGTTGGGGGCTTAGAGAGAGTGATAGGTGTGGGATATGTAGACCTGTAACACAAGTATGGCGGTCTAGATTAGTATCCATTGTAAGGACACCCACAGAATGAGATGGATACAGATATGGAGAGAAGATGTGAAGGAGATGCTTGGCTGATGAGGAGAAAAGACTCCGAGAGAGAAAAGAGAGAGAGAGAGAAGTGGGAGGAAGGGGAAGAAAGAGAAGGAAGTGAAAGACGGAGACGGAGGATGGTGGTTGAGTAGAGTGAAGGGCCCATGGCGCCACTCTAAGTCATCCTAACCAATGAGGACCTGGATGCTGAGAGGGCTTGTTCACAGCAGGCAGCTGCTAGCACATCATTTTGAAACCTCTCTCGCCTCCCTCTCCTCCCCCACCACCACCACCACCATGTCTTTCCTGCTCACCCGCTTCCTTTTGCTGAGATTGCACGTCACTTATTATGAATTGTTTATTTTATTGTCGGTGTCTTATTGGCTCAAAATGAAGCTGCCTGTCTTGGCTTGTAAATGAGATCCTGGATCATAGTGGGAGTAAGTTGGATTAAAAAAAAAAAAGGTTGATTAAAATAAAAAGATAAAAATCTCTCCTCTTCTCTTTCTCTCTCCATCTGTAGACTGGCAGTAAACGTACCTCCTCCTCCTGCTCATTAAGGAAAAGATGTGAAGGAAGCCGACAATAACACAACATGATACGTGAATATATTCCTCTCTGTCTTGAAGGATGTTTTAAGCCGTTACAAGTTAATGTTAAACCTGCAGTAGGCAGAATGTTTTTGGCATCATTGGGTGAAAAATCCATAATAACCTTTCAGGATATTGTAATTCAAGTGTTCTGAGAGATAACTAGACTTCTGCACCTCCTCATGGCTCTGTTTTCAGACTTTAAAAAAAATCTGTGACGGGAGACTTTGGCCAATCACAGGTCATTTCAGAGAGAGAGAGCGCTCCTATTGGCTGTTCATTCAACAGAGACAGCTGTCAATCACTCGCAAACTCCAATCAAATGGTCAAACTAGGCAACGCTGATCAAGTATGAATCAATATTCTGTTACTGTAATGCCTATTTCTTACCTCAAATGTTTTCAGAATCGTCTTGTAGTGTACTGTTTTGCTGTAAAATTGAGAAAGTTTTCTCCGTCTGGTGGGCGGTGCTTGGTATTTCCTCAACTGATCTCAGTACGGCTGCCGGGTCTTTCTCATTTTACAGCTAAACAGTACACTACAAGATGTTTCTGAAAACATTTAAGGAGAGAAATAGGTATTACAGTAACAGAATATTGATTCATATTTGCCTAGTTTGACCGTTTGACCGGAGTTCGCAAGTGACTGACAGCTGCTCAGAGACGGCAAGGCTCCAGCTCGGCTCTGATTGGTTGTTTTCCTCCGGTCTGTGAACTCTTGCAGATGCTATTAGGAGCACCGGAGGACACAGAGTCACATTATTTTTTTTCAGATTACCCGTCTCATGCACTACTGTCTGGATATAGTGACCGTTTTGTAAAAATAACTTTTTTTTAATCACAGTTGCTCCATTTCTACCCACTGCTGCTTTAAGCTGATGGAAAACAATCTGTCTTTGGTGAACCAACTTCAGTCTCATCACACTGATTGACAGCTTGACAGGGGCCACGTTGTGTCAGTTCACTGTGGTGTCAAACATTAGGTCCATACTATCACTCCATTGAAGTTCAATAGTAAAGAGGGAAAATGCAATCGCACACTGATAATTCACAGTTAATGGGGAAGCAAGAAGAGCAGCGGGGGAACTTATCAGCCGCGTGATGTAATGTTTACCGGCTTTTTAATTAATTATGAAAATTAGCCGAAGCGGTAGGCACGCTGAGAAGTGAAATCAGATCTTTTACGCTTATCGCAGCCTCGCAGCACTCGCAGTGCGCCGCTTGAATGACATCTCGTGCGCAGTCCCACACACAGTCCCTCACAAGCCCTCGCACAAATATATCTTTGTACACAGAGACACAAAAGCATCTCTTACTTATAAAGTTCACAGATTGACATTAATGTATGCAAACATTAAAAACACACACACAATGCCACCGAAAAATGCAATTGATTGGATTTTTCAAGGTGTGAATAAAATTAGATTTTGCCCTTTGATCCTTGAATGATGACAGAGTACTCCTCATTATATTCATCTGTCAAAATGGACTGCAACTGTGAGCTCGCCTGATCTATATTTGAAAGCATTGATCTGTAAAAAAAAAATAGGTGAGGCAAATATTCACAGAGTAACACAAACAAGCAATTACTCCAGTGGCTGACATGACATTTCTGTGTTGTTGGTTTATTCAAAAAACATCTTTTTCTTTGTGTCTCCAATCAGCAATCAGTTGCCTCAGCGTTTAAGACTTAAAGGAGTGTTTTTCTACATTGTTTTTTTTGCAGAGGAGAAAAACGTTCCAAGAATATGTGGGCCGTGCGTGGCAGTGTAGTAGTATCACTGGCATAGTGTCATTGTTTCAGTTTGTAGTGTTTCTCATTAACTGCGCGGTGCTGAAGCAGGGAATCTCCTCTCTGTTCGGTCTTCATTACTCATCACACAAAGTTGGTCCCTGCAGGATGAGGATGGGCAACAGGCAGAATCCAATATTCCACCTTGGAAGACAACCTGCTCTGTTCCCACCATCTCCAGTCGGATTAGGGAGCAGGATATTTTCGGAAATGAGAGTGAGAGAGAGGGAAGCCGCACTGCCAAGTTTCCTCCTCCTCCTCCTCTTCCTCATCCTTCTTTGTGGAGAAGTAGTGGACAAGAGAGAAGGCTTTTTTTTTTCCTCCTGCAACTTCAGCTCAAAGGAGGGGAGCCAAGAGACACAAGGTGTCTGCGGGGAGAGGCAGGATTAGCTGGATTAGCCGAGACGCACGAGTGATAGGACTGGGCCCTCCTGGACATAGAGGGAAACTCTGGCAGCTGGGCCCGTTTGCAGTTGCCAGATGAACGAGGACCAGCATTGTCTTGGTAAAACCTTGCTCAGGAATGACTTCCATAGACCGCTGAAGTGGGGGGGGGGCAGGGCCCTTGTCATTTTTGCAATCTGATATCATATTTTTAAAGAAAAGCCTGAATTGTATCTGTGTTTTTTTCTCAAAACTGGTACTTTAAATGAGCCAAACAATATTGTCTGACGGTTTTGACGCGTTAGAGCATGTTGCTTTTTAAGTTTCGCTTTCACTTTTACAGCGTAGTAGGTGTAGCAGGCCCCTACATGCGATGTGATGCAATGTGATTTTTATGGTGCAGAGGAGAGCGACAGACAGAAGACGTCACTTAGTTTGGTTTCTTAGCCTGCTTGCTTTTCGTGGTTGTAAAGAGAGCCATATGAGAGAGAGAGAGAAAGAGAGAACTGCAAGTCGAAAGCTGCCATTTTTTACGTGCCTCACCCTGCTGATTTTGACAGAGAATCTTTAATAAATTCAAAAATATTTAGCGCTCTGATAGTGCTACATTCTTGTATGAGCGCTCTGACTAATGAATGTATTCTTTGATTTTGAAAGAATCTTGGAATCGACTGCATTTTTACACGGCCTTGTCTCAATCTCAGACAAAGAGGACTCAGGATATTATTTCAACACCGGTCAAGACACCAACTCACCACAATATCACTAAATTTCCTGTGTATTGTCTGATTTAGACAGAGAGGAAGCTTCATTTGTTTTCTGTGGGTGTTTTTTTATGGGAATGTGGATCTTTCATAAGCCTCTGGTTTGCATGTTCCACATTTTATCTAACTGTGTCATGCAGTGTGGGACTCGCACTGGTGTGGTCTGGGTCATGACTCCTCGATACACTCTGGTCTTGGTCATGACTTGGTCTCGGTTTAGGTGGTCTTGACTACAACACCTGGCACCTGGCAGGGCGTCAGACTGCAAAAGTACTCATACATAGGTAGAATAGGCCTATGTCTGTTTCAATGCACAGGCCCCCCCTCCCGTTGCGTCCCGTGGTCCACGCTGAGTTCAAATCAGAGAAGCCTGCATCTACTGTTTCCCCTCCCTCCTGTGTTTGTTTATCGATGATAAAACGGACAAGCTTTTGCTGTCAGGTTCAATAAATTCTAGTTTGGGTCCATAAGTAGCTCTTTCACCTCCTCTTCTTTAGAGAATTTCCTGTTTTCAGCTTCACTGCTTTACAGGCTCTCGCTGATAAAGTGTTGTGAATTTGCATTGCATAATCTTATATTCTCAACTGGCGGTCCCAATATTGAGAAGAAGCACCGCTATTAATCACAGAATTATTAGGAATTTATGCAAGGATAAATAATAAATGAACAAATAAAGTAGGTGGCCACAACATAAACCAGTAATTCATTTGGTTGATCGGCCTTGTGAGACTGCATTAGCGATACACTGTCATTGCACCCCACGCTCCTTTGATTTAACACAATGTTTCCCTCGTAGGACATTACATTTCCCTTCTTTTCACCGTGCTTTATGTATATTTTTGTACACAGGCATTTACAGTGCAGATGCTTTGTTGCAGGCATAATCCCCATAAGTCCTCTGTGGCAGCCTGCGCTGCACACTGCTCAACATAAGTACTCCATATCTATATGCATCTTGTGTGATATGGTCCTGGCATTCATTTCTCTGGATGTTGCCTCAAGGGCTCCCCGCGGAATAGGTTTCCTGCATCTATGACTGAAATCACAGAGGAGAGAGGAAAAAGAACAAAACAGGGAGCAGCAGAGAGGAAGCGAGAGAGCAAAAAAGGAGGAAGAGAGCAGTGAAAAGATGGGAGGGGAGCAATTAAACGAGTGCCAAAATGGGAATGTGAGAAAGGGAGAGATGTGGAGCTGTGAAGAAGGGGAGGGGGGGATTGCATGTTATTAGCGATGCTGGTGTCACATTACAGCGCAGCGGAGTTTGTAAAGCGGCGAGATAACTCTCACCTGAGGCCGTGCGCCGCCGCCGCCATCATTCACAAGGACAATCATGTGGCGAGACTAATGCTGCCGTGGCCAGTGTTACCAGTGTGGCACGCGTGTGTTTGTGTAGCTGTGCACGAGTTTGTGTGTATATTCATCTTTGTCTGGGTCATAAGAGTGTGTGTACAATAGGGCTGGGACGATACACCTATCTCCCAATTCAATACTATCTCGATACCTGGGTGCCGATTCCATATGTATTGCGATTTTACAAGTATTGCGTTTCGATATTATGATTTATGCGATTTTTGTTAACTTTTTTAACACTAGACCATGGGGAAAAAATTTAATCATACACTTCTAGGGACTTTTAATTTAAAAAAATATCTAAATTAATACATTAAAATGTTTGATTTTCAGCATATATGTATGTAATCAGAGATGTCTTGAAGTCAAATATATCAGTCATTGTCAGGAATTATTTGTTACATTTTTCCAGCAACCCGAAAACCAAAGAATAAAGACATTTCCCTCATAAATTAGTGGTATTTTCTTTTTAATTTATAAGGGACGTGTAATGTTTTATACTTCTGGTGAATATAATCCAATCAATCTTATTTTCATATATGTATTTTGTATCTACAGTTCCTTTTGTTAACACCTTATTTTGAAAACCGGACGTAGTCACACTTGTATACTTAAGTCCGTCTCTAGCTCTCCCGTCAACTCCATTCTCTTTAAACATCCATGGTCAGCTCCATCGGGGTCGTTTGAATGCATTTAACATAAATGTCAGTATATGGGTGCTCTACAGTTGTAGCATTGGACGATTTGACCACGGAGAAGCAAGTGACGGCTGGCTTGACCGCACGTTACCGCAATACGATAACGTTTGTTTCCTGTGCAGGACAGATTTAGCACACAGCTTTAGCCGTGATGTCTAGCTCTGCTTTTCCTGGTAATGTGTGAAGTGTTTCCATACTTTACTGCATGTGTAGTGTTACAGTACACGCAGACCCTCCGCTGTTTTGTACTTCCTTGTTTCGGTGGTTTGTTTTGGTTGACGGATACGGAACAGATATGACGTCAAGTTACTCAGACTACAACAATAAAAGCAGTAACTTCCTTCTACCTCTGCATAGACTTAAATGAAGCAAATATATCGATTCTGGCATTAAAAAATGTATTTCAAAATTGTAAAAATTAAATAAATTACGATACATAGGTGAATCAAATCTTTTCCCCACCCCTAGTGTACATGTAATTGAATGTAGTGCATGTCGAGGAGGACCAGAGCTACCACCGAGCGGGCCTCAGCTGCTCTGCAGGACCTCGAGTAGCGCCCGTGATTAATTCTCCAGTTCGCATGGCATCCAAGGAGTCAAGCATGCACTGTTATTTATCTGCTCCTTTGGTTTGTCCCTGGGAGGGCTCCCCCTCTTTGGTCCCCGGTGACACGGTGGGCTGCATGAGACGCTCTCGTTGTTGTTCGCTGCTGTCTTATCTGCAGTCTTGTCAGGAAAGACAGAGGGAGCAAGGGAAGAGGGGGAAGGAAGGGGGCAGAGCTTTACCCGGATTGTCTGTACTCCAGCTTTGCGAAGAGAGATTGAAAGTAAAGGGATACTGCCCGCCGATCCCCGGGCTCAAATACTCCCGCCTAATGGAAGCTGTCATAAATCTGAATGTAGATTACATTTTTTTTTTCTTCTCTCGCCGTCTGAGTGTCTTGGATGACAACTCGATGAAACGGTATATCAGATACTCCAGATGTAACACCCCGCTGTATGCATGTCAGGTGTAGCGTATGTAGATATCATACACGCATATTATTGAGATTTACTAGTGGAACTTCACGTGAAGGCATCCCACATATGGTGTTTTACACGTGCTGCGTCTCAGGTGTGCTGTATTGTATACAATATGTGTGTGATTGATGGAGACAAAGACAGAGCCACAGGGGAGAAAAGAGACGTATAGAGAATGGCTGTTTGTTACAGTACATTAGAAAACATTATGGCTCCTGTAGCAGAGCCTCGAACGACGAAAGAACAACAACAGCAAAAGACACGCACACTCGCACACACCTAGTAATCACCATCACACAGCTAAAGGGTAATTGCACATGGTAGGGAAAGTGCCGCAGCTCTTAACAGTATGTGCAGCACGTACTGGTACAGGAGAAATGACCTCTACGTTCCATGTTTCCGTCTCGCCTTTTTTTTGTCTTCGCTCTGCCAACATTATCACCTACCCCGCCGTAGTAAAGGTGGGCTGTAACTGCTCGTGATTTTACACAGCGAGGCTCTGGAAGCTTCTCACAGTAAAAAGAGGGACGGATGGAATCGCTCCCCCAGCAGGGTAAAACTACAGACCAATCACAGAATTATAGTGCCCAAGGGAGCACGACCTGCTTTCTGCTTGTGTTTAAAGAAAAGTGATGTGTGTGTGTGTGTGAGCGTTTTCTTTTTTTTTTCCTCTTCTTCTTTTTTGATTCCGAACAACCTCTTGAGTTTTATCTTTTAAAATTTAACAGCCAGTCTTTCCCCGTGTTCTCTGCCTCTGTCTCTCTTAGCCTGATTCTAGTGATGCTGGTAAATGGTGGCCCAGTTTGTCCCCCCCCCTCCTCCTCTTCCTCCCTGGCGCTCCCGCTAGTGAAATTACCAGTTGGTTACTATAGAGACGTGTTTATAAATGCAGTTTATGACTCCCTGTCTGCCCTTTCTCTCGCTGTGTTTACCTCCTCATTTTCCACACCCCTATCTTCCCGTCTCCTCTAAAATGACATCTTTCCATTTTCTTTTTTTTTCTCTTTCCTGTCTGTCTGTTTATCTGTCTCACTGCTTTCTCCTTCATCTGCCCCTTCCATCAGGTTCTCTTTTGCCCTTTCTCTCCTTTTCCTTTTGTCGAAATCTCATTATTTTGTTAATTTCGCCGGGGCCAGCCGCCGTCAACGTGACTCTCATTGCACAGAATTAATACCTAATTTACCTCAATACTCAAATGGGCTCCACTCTAGCAGCTTCCCAATCTAGGTGTTTACAATACCACAGGGCTTCCATTTGTGTCCTGCTCGGGGCTCTAAACTCCCTTTTTTCTCCCATATAGGGCTCTTCTTTATGATAATGCATCTGTGTGGGTACTGCATGCGCCATACATCACTGTTTGCAAAGCAAGCACCCTTCTACCTTTGTGAGGTAAATGTAAAAGAAATAAAAATCTGTGGGTTGTCTTTTCTGCTCCCTCATGAAAGTCTAATGGAGAGCTGATTCATTCTTGTATCCATCTAGGTAAGAAGACAATGGACGTACAGTATAGGCGTATTGAGACCACTCAAAAGCAAAGTGCTGCTGAGGCTACAGTTTTACTCCCACTGGGTTCAGGTGTGGAGGGGAGCTAATGCACAACAAAGGGTTACGCTTATGTAATTATGTAATAACCAACCTACCTCCACTGGCTCTAAGCGAAACACTTATCTCCGGGTTGATTTTTCCACAATTTCTAAGTGCTTGTTTAAAACCACATTTTCTCTCCTTGTAGCGAGGCATCCTCGGCTATGTTTGCTTCCATGATTGACAGATTTTCTTCAGCGATAATGATTGGCTATGCTCTGGTCATTTCGCTAAAATGTCACTCTTCTCTGCAGCTTTGGGGAGTTTTTAACAGGGACGATTTGGATGCTTCCTTCTGTTGCATGTCTGTTCAGCTGTAGTACCACTTTCATTCTGGCAGTATCACAGTGTACCAGTCTATTGTGAGTAGAAGGTAAAGTATATAGGCTGTCACCTTGTAACTTCATCAAAAGGAAGGAAAAATGTGTGTGAAAACAGCTTCAGGAAGACATAAAAAGCATTCTTGGGTATTTACTTTTACGGTAATGTAGGTTTTGATTTTTAGCGTATCTGTTTTCCTCCCACGAGCCTCTCTTCACTTCTAATTTATGGATTGTATTTTTCTGTTTCTCAGTGAACTTGCCTGCATTTAGCCGCACATTTAACTTTAATCTTCTCCTCATAGTGTTTGTTTTAGAGGTATATGTGGCTGGGGAAAGCAGTTGTGAAAGCCAAACGTGGTAACAGGATAAAAGATGAATTCGTCTTCTCCAAAAATGAAAAGTCTCTTGATTAAACACCAGATATTGTGTGACTGCATTGTGTTCTGGTCTATTTACACGCATGTGGAGATATTGTACTGTATCTGTTTTTATGCTTCCGCGCTGGCAACAAATGTCCTCTTGGTATCAATGAAGAACTGATTAGATTTTGGTCGTCATTGTTGTCCCATTGCTTCCGTCCCAATAGCAAATTTCTTCAAATTTGGAATGAACGTCCACTTGGTATCAAGGGTGAACGGATTTAGATTTTGGTGGTCAAAGGTCACTGTGACCTCACAAAACATGTCTTTGGCCATAAATCAAGAATTCATATGCTAATTATGACAATTTTACACAGATGTCGAATGAAGAAGTGATGACATGTTGGACAGACATGGATGTAAACTGCAAGTTGACTGGCTGGCGGAGGCATACAACTGCGAGGCGGTCATTTTTCTCTGCATAAAGGCCGTTACACACTGGCGGCATATCTTTAGCGCTATTAAGCTGCACATCAATATATTTTTTCGAATTGTTTTTATGACAACGTGAACATTACGTGTTGTTGAATCCTGCTGACTCTGTTGGAGCCAAGTTTGAGCCAACATTTAAACATTTCTAGCATTAAACTTTATTGTAGCAGCACTGCAAATGATCTTAATGTGATTTTATTAGGGCTGTCAATCGATGTTATTTAATCGCGATTAATCGCATGATTGTCCATAATGAATCTTGATTAATCGCAAATTAATCGTACATTTTTTATCTGTTCAAAATGTACCTTAAAGGGAGATTTTTCAAGTATTTAATACTCTTATGGGAGTGGGCAAATATGCTTGCTTTATGCAAATGTATGTATATATTTATTATTGGAAATCAATTAACAATACAAAACAATGACAAATATTATCCAGAAACCCTCACAGGTACTGCATTTAGCATAAAAAATATGCTAAATCATAACATGGCAAACTGCAGCCCAACAGGCAACAACAGCTGTCAGTGTGTCAGTGTGCTGACTTGTATGACACGGTTGGTAAAAATGGATTCATTAGGTTTTCTAGTTTCATATGACACCAGTATCTTCACTCTGGCTTTAAAACTGAACTCGGTACAACCTTTGGAAGATCGATTGCGTTAACGCGTTAAAGAAATTAGTGGCATTAAACCAAATTTGCGTTAACACGTTATTATCTCGTTAACTCTGACAGCCATAGACTTTATACCAATTATGTTTGGCCATTTATCTGCATATATTAGAAAAATATTACACCAAACTACATAATGGATCTGGAATTACAGACCCATTCAACATAATTCAGTTTCAGATGGGTATAACTGTGTGTGTGTGTGTGTGTGTGTGTGTGTGTGTGTATATAGAGTTTGTGCATCATGTCTGCATCGTGTCCCTGATTTTGTCTGCCTTGTCATTGCAACTCCATTCCAAGGAGCCTCGTTGGCACGGCAGAAAAAGCCCGTCTTAACACCCAGGCTGGTTAGATTATACCGTACGAGACAGCGGGACGCGCTGCCATGACATCGATGACACGACGCGTGTCACCCCTCCGCTGTCTCTCTGCCATTTAGCGATGTGGCACTCTGTGTGGGGCCCTCGCTGCATTTCTCTCCCTCTCTCTCTCTCTCTCCTTGTGGGTGATGTGATGAGGTGCAGTAATATATAAGAAATGACTTGGTGGCAACTCATCTAATGTGATTTGTGTAGGAGCTCATAAAACCTCGCCGAGCGTAACTTTAAAAGAATGAAATGGAAGGGCCGGGTGTTGATTCGGCTCCCTCTGTCGCATTGCAGGGGATCATAAATGCGTTGAGAATCGGGCTGTGGGATGAGGATTTTCTGTGGATTTCTATCAAGGCTAATGACGACCATATCATATTGTCATAAAATGTGCGAGTGCAGCCACTTTGACTACAAAGACCTCTACCTGGGTGACTCTCCTTCAGCCTGTGTCGCCCTCTAAGGAGGCAGCGAGACAACGGCTCCGGAAATAAATAATAAACACGTTTAATTAAAATGAGAATGCGTTGCATTTCCACGTTAATCCTAATTTATTCGCCTTAATTGCGCTTCCATTTGCTTTGCTGATGGTTGGCACAAGTGTTAATGAATAAGCCATTGTCTAGATGCCATGAAGCATTTAGCTGAGCAAATCCTAATATACTGTAGCACTTCACCTGCCTAATAAGCAGGAAGAAAACTCCTCAATGTCATAAACTTCACTACACACACACGTATGCATGCCTAAGCTACACGTATGCACACACACCCCGGCAATTCTTCTGCAATAATTACATCCTTTTCATATTTGAGACCCACCCCAACATTAATTATAACAGTATAATGCAATCATAGCAAACTGTGTGTTGTATAACGTGCTGTGATCATATTTCCTCACTCATTTATCTTTTTCGCTCGCCCCATTGTCGGGTCCGTGGTCGGACAATCGATCTATTTGTCCCTGTGTTCCTCGGCTCTCTGCGTTGCTTATTAGTGTCATTTGGTAAGAGGATATCTCTCCGATGGCAGCCTTTACACCCCGCTCATCATCTCTCCCACCTCGTCTCCCCACTTTCTTTTACATGATGAAAAGCGAGCTTTCTTTCTCTCAGGGCTAGAATAATCATTTTTTTCCAAAGCGGGGATTTAATTGCATGTTAAAAGTCCTCGTCGGAGTCTTTCGCTGTTCTTGAACTATGCTCCTTTGACTGTCACCGAACCGGAATGGAAGTAAACTCTCTCTCTCCCTCTCTCTCCCTCCTTCTGTGTCTCTCTTTCTCATTAGCGAAGTTTTGCCTTCATTACCCTAATGTCACAATTTTGTCTCTTTCTTCTTCTTTTCAGAAAATGTAATTGGGCCTTTGCGTGTTGGTGATTGTCTCTGTATCCGCTGCATGTAAAAATCACCAAGAGTGAAATTTCACCCTGGGCATATTTTCACCGTCTTTTAACCTCCCTCTTGGCTTCCTCGGACTCCTGTTGGGAGACGATGAATAATTTTTCAGGAGGGCGGTATATTCAGAGAGCATGAAAGAAAAGGTTCAATATCGTTCCCTTTCTCTGCCCCTCCAAATGTTCCTCAATCTAATACAGGCAGGCCCGGCGAAATACGCTCCATGCATTCAAAGCAGTGTTTATTCGGAGCATCTGATTAGAGTCCATGTGTTTTTCTAGGGGCGTAGCAGATATCTGGTGTATATATATCAAGTGGCATGGTCCTCTTCCATGTGGCTCCAGGCGCAGCATCTGCACACATCTGCAGAGTGCAGAGTATCCCCCGTTGCCTCGTTATCTCCTCCAGAGCTGCTTAGTGATTTATTTACCTGCTCGCCACATGCCGCTCAGGCAAAAAAAAAAAAAGGACGAGGGGAATAAAGGGAGAAAATGGGGAGAAAGGGAGTTGGGGGGGGGGGGCTGGTTGAGGACAGGTGACGAGAGACAGAGGAGAGGGGAGAGAAAGGAGGCAATGAGCGAGAAAGAGTGTTGAGGCGATGATAACACGCTGATGATGAGAGGAGCAGGTGGAGAGAGCCATTCAGACGTCGTTTACAGACTGACAGAGCCAATGAAGGGCCGGGGCGAGAGGAGGAAAACAACAGGACTGAGATTCTTAATTCTAATCAGGAGATTTGGTTTGAAGAAAATAAAAATCCATGCAAACCCCGAGGATGCCACTTCACATTAGCGAGGACGCTGTCATCCACAAGAAGACATCAGCAACAGCTGAGACACCAGGTGGTGGTGGACAAAAGATATCAGTCAATGAAAAGTGACTGGTTTGTAATAAATGTGTTTGTTTGAATATGTAAACATACACTGACGTACACATAATTACATTTCAGAGACAATTGCCAGTATAAATGGGAGACGCAGAAAGGTGTGATCCAAATGCAAACAAAACCTTTGAATGTAAACATCAACCCAGCAGCAGAATCCAAAGCTCTGTCAGCTTCAAACTGATTGACAGGTATTTTAATACAGGGACCACAACACTATCTAAATTATTAATATTTTCTGAGGCTAGTAAAGTGTTGTTTACATCAGCTATTTTTGTAATCATTGTTGTAAAATTGCAGTGATGACACCTTCTGTGTCTCTGAAACCCGTAAGGACGCCGTAAACTCACTATCGACACATCCAGGGGACGCACCCTATTTCTTCCCTGATAATGCTACAGTACATCGTGAAAAAACAAATCTGTGTTGAAATCATAGAAATAAACAAAAGAAATCTCTCTATAAAAAAAAAATAATCATCCACCGACCGGGGTGACCGTTCTTCTTACCATCTGAGCATCTATCTTGCACAGACGAGATCCAGGCTGCGTTCCAAATCACATACTTTTTCTTTTTACTTTTAGTACATACTGCAGCTTCCCTTACAAAGTACATACTGTTGCATGCAGTATGCATACAATTGGGACATATATCAGAGGATTGTGAGTCAGACAAGCCAGAAAAGCATGCTGGCTTGCATACTGCAAAATGCAACCGGATGTAGTAGGACAACCTGGTATTTTTGTCTTACTGCATTTGACATGTGATCATGTATTGGGACTTACTACCAGTGTTCATAGTCTCAATCATGGCGGGAGAGACTGAATGTCCTTGATGCAACAAGACCCATTCTCACCGCACAGATTTAATTTCAACAATCAAGGCTACAAGAATATTGAAGGAATATTTTCAGGCTGCCATATTCTTACCGTCTGCGCGTATATCCCACACATGTCAGCTTTTTATATTATCGTCTTAATCAAGTTTCATTTTTGTGATAAAAGTTTCACAATTTCTGACTCGATTCTTTTTCTTATTATATCACATTTTATTTGTATAATGGTTATTAAACACATTTTCAGATTTGGGATATTATTTGTTTAAAGGACCGGTGTGTAACATTTAGGCGGATCTATTGGTATTAATGTAATATTATATTGATAAGTCTGTTTTCTTTAGTTTATAATCATCTGAAAATAAGAATTTTTGTGTTTTTGATACTTTAGAATGAGCCCTTCATATCTAAATAGGGAGCAGGTCCTCTTTTCGGAGTCTGCCATGTTGCTCCGCCATGTTTCTACAGTAGCCCAGAACGGAAAAACCAAACACTGTTAACTTTTCCTGCTTGGGACGGAGTCGATAACGTTACTCGCTGCCATCACCACTGCTCTCTCTCTCTTGCTTCACCACTCACTTCCCACGTACACACACACACTCTACGCACTCTACTCTTACAATAACTGGCTCTAGAGATGCCTGTTCACGTTTTTGCGTCGGCCACCGTAGTTCTTCTACACACTTGGTATATGGGAGAGGCTTCAGTTGGCTGCAATCTGCAACCTCACCGCTAAATATTGCCAGATCCTACACACTGCACCTTTAATTTTCAGATACATGAATATAACCATAATTCTAACCATATAACATCAAATATGAGTTTAACACCACACAGCTTTTATTTGGAACCACTCAAATGACCATCACAGGATCGCATTGAAAGTGGTGAATCGCTGAAATGTCCTATATTTTCAATGATAATCACGGGACAAACACACTAAATGCAGTCATATCATTTAGAAAAAAAACTCTACAATTATGTGTCTGAATTTAGCTCAAATGCATATGATAAAGAAAGAATTGGGCATTAAGAATTCAAGTTTATTGTCCTGCAGCTGTACATACAGTAGGCCTGCAGTATATGGTCGGTACTGAGCCCTGGGAAAGTTGTTGACAAATCTTCAGTCTAACATGAAATATTCACGACTCAAAAAGCGACAATCGAAGTTAAAGTTCACATCTTTATTTATTATTTATGAAGAGTTTAACAGCTAATCTGCTACATCAGGACCGTGTGGGTGTAGTTTGATCGGATTTGAGCGACAGCGTCCAAACAAGCCACCACCTGTCATCACACTCTGATTCATTTACATTTTGACTGGTGCACAGAATTATGTAACATCACCCAGACAAAAGAAAAAAGAAATAAATCTGTCATGTGAAATTGTTACATATATCACAATTACATTCATTGTACTGTAATAAGTAGTTGTTTTTCCACACTGTATCATATTTATATGTATTCATATTGTACATATTGATTTATAACCCAGTATGTCTATGCACTTTGCACTACCTAGTCAGATGCTAAACTGCATTTCATTGTACTGGTACTGTACTCACTCTGTGCAATGAAAATCTAATTGAATCAAATCTAATATTATTTCAGTTTAAGATTTTTTAGATTTTCTAATTTATGATTTTACAACGATTTTTCTACTAACAAACATGTAATAACTGGTATAACTGACTTACCGCCTTAACCATTACATCTCTATAACAAGCAGATGGGTTGGCAGTGAGGGCAGGCTTGCCAAGGTCAACCCCGGGGTACTCAGAGATATCGCCGCCTGTGCGGCAGCACTTTCATCCACCGCCAAGACTCACGCTGCTCCCGGGAGCTGTGCCTCTCCTCCCCATGCCACCCCCTCCGTCCCCTCTGGATCTGCAGGCTTAGCTAACTCAACCGTGTAAGCACATCTCCCCCACCGCTGGAACCAGCCTCCGTGGGGGAACCTCGCTCGCTTTGCCACACAGCACGCACCAGGCACGCACCGCCAGTTTCACTGGAAGCCAGACAGACGTTCATGGAGAATTCCCCCACAGCCACCCCCCTGCGCTCTCAGCCCTTTCCCCAAACCAGCGTGGCGGTTTTACCCCAGAGGTTCAGTGCCAGTCATGTTGCAGCCAAGCCCTAAACCGTCTGGGGGTCTGAGGTCTTGCTACCACATTCCTATCTGCGGCAGTTCAGGATGGGGGGGCGGGGGGATAGGCCTTGTTCAGCCCAATCAGGGTTTTCGGAGCTGGAGTGCTAAATGACCCTCTTAATGTCACTGGGGAGAAAAATGGGCAATCTCTCAATTTGGCATGAGCCGGTCCGTGGCAGCGAGGCAAGAACTTGATAGAGTGTGGAGGTTTTAAGCGGCAGGAAACCTGGTGACCTTTCCCTGTTTTCTGACGCGCTGACTCGATTGCCCTTTTGAAAATGCTAATACCAAATGGTTCTCTACAAAACAGGTCCTCCGAGAAGGCCCTCAGCGTGTCGAATAAAAGGGTGGAAGACGACCGCAAGCAGTGTGTGTTCAGAGGGCACCGTGTCAAGTTTCGGGGTTAAAGCCCTGTGTAATGTGAAACTGGCTGCATTCATTATAGAGTGTGTTCTTTTATGGAGGAAGAACTTCTCGGTAAATAACTTCACTCAATTAAGTTCCTGCACAAAACAAAACTGAATTGCTCTCCCAAAATTTCAGCATCTGAAGGGCCAATTTATTTTTTATGGAACGGTTATGAAATCACCTGCAGTTTATGATAAAGTCTTGCTTCTCCACTGAGAAAGCATTCATTTCCCTCCTTTTAGCACCTGCGCAACCTCGTGCATGGCACGTAGCTGCTTAGTTTGTCGAGCTCTGCAAAAAAAAAAAAAAAAATCACATAAAGAGCAACTTAATTATTTGCTTAATTTTATTCATTCCACCGCCACAGAGGTGTGCAAAAGGCGATAGAAAGCATAATTATCTTAATGGAAGACTGAGATGCATGCCCTTTGTAACACAAGCACCTCTTAACAGCCAAATCAATAGCACGCTACGGCTGCGCCCTCGGCCCAGGAGTGGATCACCTCCATCTCCACTATCGAGCACTGATGATCATAATAAGCTGCTTTGATGCGATTCACATCGCCGCAAATAATGAGGCGTCCTCAGTCGAGAGAGCGCTATTACCTTTTCCATCTCTCTCTCTCTCTCTCTCTCTCTCTCGTTCAGCAAAGTTCAACATTAATGTAGCTAAACAAGTTTCTCTCCAGGGTTTTAAAACCCCACTCAATCATTTACTTTCTCTTTCCTTCTTTTGTAGTTTGAGTGGCGTTTTTCAAAAGATGAATTGACATGTGGAAAAATCACGCCGTCATGAGACACTCAGTCCGGCAGCGTGATAGAGAAAATAGAACAATAGAATCTGATGACCGCCTCAGCACAAGTGTCGCCCTTGTCGACTATCAGCTCATCAGAGAGCACAGGAAAAGAAACCAACATGGCTGCCGTGCATCTGGGTACATTCGGTTTAAAAACAGATGCAGCTCCACTCAAAATCCCTGCTGAGGCTTGTATAACCACATATGTGACTACGTCAGCGGTGTGTCACTGGAGCTATGAGTAAGTAACACTGATTGCTTGGTTCATTAGTCCTCCTCACTGGACTACTGAATAACAATACTCCTCTGAGGCATTGCACTTGGCCTTTGTACAAGTGCTTACAGCGGAGCGGACTGTGCGGCTGAAATAGCTCTCGGAGCATCAGCTGATCCCTCTGTGGCTCATACTGACGCTCACAAGGAAAAACAGAAGAAACAGGGCAAGGGTGTTTGGGGAGAAGCCAGAACAAGGGGCTTTAAATGGAGGCAGATATTGCTTCGGGACTCCCAGTTGGGACTCGTGTCGATCAGGTCAGTCAAGAAGAACTGTCTTGACATGTGACCAGGAGCAGAAGAAAAGTCGTGAGCCCTCCTAACGTGGACGTCGTGTGTGCTGTTGGTTGACCCCTCTGTACACATGAATCTGTCGGCGGATTTATGTGTTGTGTAAGCGCCGCTGCCGTTACTGCCGTTACTGCCGTGACATGAACTGAACGGACAGTGGAGGCGGAGATGTTTGGGATGTTTGTCGCCTATGAAGGGTTAGTTTGTGTTAGTCTTAAAGCTCTACTAAACCACTAAATCGGTTATGATACAGGCTTTGGGAAAAAATATCGTTAACGTACAGCTTCTGTCTAACCTCCGCAGTGTGGATGTGAAAGTGCTGTGTGGAACAGCTGGCTGATTAAACCCAGCAGGAATTAGTTGCTAGCTAATGATTTACATCATCAAACTCCCAAGTCGTCAAACTGCAGCTTGGTCAGCGGGCCTATGCGTCACGCTATGACGCTCCACGAACCCCTTTAGCGTGCACACACGTGGCTGCCTCCGGTGTCCTGTGTGAAACCAAAAGTCAACGTTGACTTATTTAACTTATATTCATAAGTTAAAGGTTCTATAAACAAGATTCAGAACATTGATATACTGTAGCTTCAAACAACTCTTTGCTATGTAAAGATAAAGAGGAGTAATATCTACCTGAGCAGAGAATGAAGTCACTCTCCCTCTGTGTGTGCTGTAATCTGAGTTTCTCTGTGCTTTGTTTACATAGCAGTTACAGTTGATAACGCCGTCTTGAGAGCCCACCCTCCGTTACCCCCCCCTTCCCCAAATCTCCCCAGGTTAGCTCTGTCAGGACTGTCACCGTTGTTTGCACTGTTCGTGCTGTTAGCACCGTTAGCTGCTAGCTGCCCGGCTCAGCCATCGCCATGTTGAGAGCCGTATTTTATATTGAGCACCTTTAAGTTATGTAACAAACATACTTACAGTATTTTAACCCAAACCATGATCTTTTCCTAAACCTAACCAAGTCGTTTTGTTTCAATTCACAACGTTAACCATGTGTTGAAGTCTATCAGACTACCCTGCACGTGGAAAATTGACGCTAAAACGGTACGTAGTGCATTACAAAGTGACGCCAAAGAGCCGAGTGTCTGTATGTAAAGAGTTGGGAGTGAGAATGTGTTGTGTAATCTGAAGAAGAAATGCATCATTTCATACAAATTGGAAACGCATGGTACTGTAAAAATGGAATTCCAGCCAGGAAACAACACAGTAACAAGCTCGCAAAACATGCTATACGCGGTGGTGGCTCACCATCAGTCCTGTCTAGACAGATTGCTTGGTCTTTAGCCCTGGTTGGCTCAGAATATGAGCGAAACACAAGGGTTTAATGGAGAAATATAAAAGTGAAATAGATTTCATGGAGCAGAGGCTTGTGGTTTTCACTTTCTCTTTTTTTCCTAAGTTGAAGTGTGTTGTTGGTGAAGGAGATTACAGTACAAAAGAGACAAGACGTCTAGCCATCTGATAAAACTGGACTACATTTTGTTAAAAAGTTTTAATTTTATTATTATAACTGTTATTTTAATGGCATTTGGTGACTATATCTTCAGCATGTGACAGGTTATACAGCATATCTTGGACAGATTCCCTGGCAAAGCCTCTTAAAAAGTGAAATCCTTTACATGTACATATATCGCAGTGTTATATGTGTGTTAACAAGTGGGGTGTGAACAAGTGAGTAATGGAGGCTTGTCTACTGTTGCCTGCAACCCTGATTTGTCTATAGCAATAAATGAAAATGTTTCATTTTAGCCCAGCGTGTCCTCACTATCACTCCCTCTGTTACGCACACACACTCGCATACATCCATATCAGCCAAATGCCAGACAGTACGGCAATTATTCAAACAGCTAATTAGGTCAGTCAGCTCCTTCGGCCCTGCAGGCGGAGGGTTGTGCAAGATGGTCGGGCCTGACATAGTGACCTCATGACGGCTTGCCTGGGCATCAGTAGCTGGGATTGGTCCAAAGCCAAAGGGATGAGTGACCCGAGCGTCAGTTGGACTCGTGATTGAAATCCCGAGCATCAAGTACAGGCCTTCTGGGCATCCTGCCATGTGTCGCTGTGATACTCCACTCTACGGATATAAGACGACCAGGAGTGAAGTCCTTTTGAACAGTTGGACAGGGTCTCCTTTTTCACCCAGTAGACAAACACTTGAATCCACGATTGATCTGATTTCAGGAGATAAACACAGACCATTCACAGACATCTGTGGAGGAATTTACTCAGACCTAGGTTAAACTGTATTTGCATACAATTACTAGATTTTACTTGAACCTGCTGCAAGTGCCAGATGGAGCTTGCAACATGGTGCAATATGACAATGAGAAAGATGAAACAATTACAAAAAAGGATTACAGTGTTTTCTTAGTTTTTTAATCTGATAATCTAAGTGCATTCAGTTACAGCCAAAGACAGTCGTTTCCAACATTTTCTGTTTGCAAACCTCCAAAATGATCCAGTAATCCACAAAAAAAAATCAAAGATTAGAAGAAATATAAAAAAATAATAATTTACATTTCTACAAGTTTTTGAGCTTGACAGATTATTGACCTTGGAAACTGCAGTTGATAAACCAATCTCAACTCTGTTTTGTTCAGTAGCTTGTTGCTTTTTCTAGCACAACTTTTAGCTAACATGGACAAGAAGTCCTAGGTGTGTTTAAATAATGTAAGGTTTAAATATATTTCCTGCTTTCCTGTCCTGTTAAACTTGTCTGTGAGCCGGAAAGTTGCCTGGAAGTAGATCCTCATCTGCAGTTAGCTACAGAAGCTAAGCCTACAAAAAAGTAATGCACTGTAATTCGTATACATCCCATATAATCCGTTTGTACGTAAGCCTGAACCAGGAAGTATAAAAAGCGACCACACTCTATAGGGAGAAGGTCGTGGTGGATGGGTGGGTCTAAAAACACCAGACTTTCACCCAGAAGACTGGAGTTCGTACCCCGTGTGAAACCAGAAGTCAACATCGATTTTTTTGTCACATAACTTCTTAAGTAACGCCACTTCCGTAGTTATTTTAACCCAAACCACGATCTTTTCCGTAACCTAATTAAGTAGTTTTGTTACATAAACCTCACCAAGTTGTTTCTTGTTAAGACAGAAGTTTATTTTGAAAAGACTGTATGCATGTAAGGAGCGGAAATTGACACGTGCGTCACGTGTTGCTGGACTTTCATATAGGAAAATGCATGAAAAATGAGGAATAACTTTTCGTAAGATATCATACAAACCGTTGTGTGAGTATATCTTGAAAATGTACGTTTATTAATTGCGAGTCACATTTCCCGAATCTCTACAACAGATGTAAGAAGTTCAAAATTAACGTGTCTGAGGAGAATAAGCCCCAGGTGGTAAAATACTGGATTTTCTCTTTAATCTTCTCCCGACACCTCAGATTTCCATGCAGGTTAAATGAAAAAGTAGGGCGGTGCAGTGTGACAATATGCTTCAGTAATAATTGTGTGGAATAAGGCTGAGCTGCATTAACTTGTTGAATACAGCAGTCTACAGCATTGGTTATGAGTAATGAGCCAATAACAGGCTGGTATTCTGTAAATGATGCTGCATTCTGCCTGACACTATATAAATAATCAAACCATTAGTTATCAGCTAGATGAATATTGAACCCACTGTGTCATCATCCTCCATAATCAGCTTGTCTTCCTCTTCGTCTGTGTTCCCAGTCCCTCATATGAAGTCGTAATCCGGGTGGCTGTGTTTTTTTTTCTATTCTTTCCATAAAGCACACACCAGGGAAAGGTTTATGTCCACGCCAGGCCCTGCTCCGGTAGTGATTGTGACATTTCTCCTTCTCCCTCAGGGCTTCGCTGCACCCCTCCGCCACCCTCCTCCTCCTCCTCTGTACACCCTCTCATCCAAAATGCTCCCAATTCCTCGGGTGCAATATCTTCTGCTCGCGGAGAAAAAGGTCACATGCTCCATTATTTCAAAGTGAACTTTCGACCTAACATTTACAGAGGAGGCAAAAAATAGCCGTCGATGTGAAGACGCAGCGGGTTTAGCGAGGCTGTATATTTTTGGATGAAGGAGAGACGGACAGCATGTAAGGATTATCATTGTTTGACAACACACGTCTCCATATAGAGACGAGGGATGACAAGGCTGAGTGGTCACACATTGATCTGAGTGTCCCGGCCGCGTGTACTGTACAAGCTATTACGGCATATTGGGAGTCGTTTCCATGCTAATAATATCTGTTCTCCTTGAGCATTATGGCACTTGTACATGCAGGAAACAGCCAACCCCTGAGGCTGTGATGGCAATGACTAACGCTGCCTTTTGACTCTGATTCACACTGCCAGTCAGTCCTCTCTGCCAGTGCAGTTCCACCTCCATAGCTTCTCATTAGAGCGGTGGGCAAAGCACAGTGATGAGATGCAAAGTGATTTTTTTTTTTCCATTCAGGGTGTGACATTAAGTTTAGCAATGAGAGACAATGAGCTGTGTTTACTGATGACGCCCTGCTTCCAGCCAATTACTGGTCATTAGAGGGTTTCAGAGACACTAGCTTTACTTACAGACAGCAGCGAGGGTGAGGAGGAGAGAAACGATTCTTTATGAATACATTGAGGTGCTTACTTAATTGCTTCCTCGATCGATGCTCGTCCCGTGGTCAGCCCAGGCTGCTGATTTGAGGCCGGTTATTGACTCAGCTGTTGTTTGCTTTGTCGTACAAAACCAATCCTCGGAGCTTCAGTAAGAGCAGACCCGAGTGAGGGGAAAAAAACAGATAGAAAATAGTGTCTAGTGATTTTCCTCTGCATTTTCTTCATAACTCTTGTAGCTCTCAGCATGCTATCAGGTTTGTCAATACTTGTTTGTGCTTGCACTCGTATTGTTATTGCGTACGGCTTATGTAGGCATTTTCAATGCTTTGTGTTCTGCAACGACGTGCATCAACTAATTTCCAAGACACAGCCGCGGTGAACAAAATGCCTGGCAACGAGATCTGCCATTACTCGTATTGATTCGTAGTCAATCATGAAGAAGCAGAGAGATTTTTCTTCATTTTTGTCTATCCATCATCCACCCATCCATATATCTATCCATCTATCTATCCATCTATTCATCCATATATCCATCCATATATCCATCCATCTATCTATCTATCCATCTATCCATCCACCCACCAATCCATCTATCTATCCATCTATCCATCCATATATCTATCCATCCACACATCTATCTATCCATCATTATATCCATCCATATATCCATCCATGTATTATTTGTCTATCCATTTATCCATCCACCCATCTATCGATCATCCATCTATCCATCTATCTATCATCTATTTATCCATCTATTTATCATCTATCATCTATCTATCCATCTATTTATTCATCTATCCATTTATCTATCCATCTATCTATCCATCTATTTATCATCTATTATTTATCTATCCATCTATTTACCATCTATCTATCTATCTATCTATCTATCATCTGTCCATCCATCCATCCATCCCTCGGATGCAACAGTATCAGTCAGATCAATATACAGTTAATCTATTCTGTAGTTATTACTTCATGAACCATATTAATTAGGCGGTCTGAACTGTATATTGAACAGCAGATTATAACTAACACTTTCTTTACTACAGATCAAATCAGATTATTACTGAATTACTGCGCCTGTTTATGTCAATAATGCAACATTACAATATAGTGCCAGCTCCATATGTTCTGAGCTCTCAGATTTCTTCTGTGAATGAAAGATCAAGAGTTTAATTCTCTTTTATGATCACGTGTCTTTCATCCATTCAAACCTCTCGTCCCCTCTTTGTTCACATAATATTACAGTAAATCATACCGGTTGATGTGTTATTAAAGCTTTTTTTTTTCCATTTTTTGCAGCATCATTGCTACTACTAGTAAGAAGTGAATTCTGAGCCTTTTTGGATTGGAGCAGTCATTCCAATAATTTTCTCATTTTCTTTTTGTTTGCTTATCAGACACATGCTGCTCTGCTCTTGTTTTCTCTCTCCTCTCCTCAATATTTCATGCCGTAGAAAGTGCATCTATTCTCGGCGTTCCCCGTGCCCTACCACCTCCCAGCTGTCACAACATAATATTCCATCATTTGACACCCTTCCACCTTTCTTAACCCTCTCTCTGCCTCCCCGTCCTTCTAGTACGTAGAGGCCATCATGTGCATTAGGCTGTGATGGTATGTTTGCTCTTTAGAGAGTTTTGAGTGCGCCTGCGTTACTCGCTCAGCATAACAAAGGACAAAAACTGTATTATCTAATGTTGCGGGTGAAATTTGATGAGATCGGTTACACAATGCTGAACGGATTAGTGAAAACATGTGTGGTCTACAAAGAAAATGACCATCTACAAGGTTGTAAATTCAGCATTTGCTGGAAAATCAGAACTGAATTTGGTGCAGTAATCCTAAGAAAACAAACATGCCTTTAAACATGCCTCTCAAATGTTATTTGTTAATCAGTTTGCATCAATTGGTAACAGACAATAACTAAGTGAGCTGTGAACCAATGAGTCTGAGACTAGGTATGGCTTTATGTTGCATCATGTTGGTATTTTCACAAACTTGGGAAATGTATTTATTATGGGGCAACAATTATTCTAGATGAAGCGTATTCCATCCATACAGGGGCACCATAAAGACGACATCTGTGTGCTTCAACCAATGTGTTGCAGAACGTCGTCTGAAACCTCTTTCTCCCACAGCTTTATGTCATTGGAATTGGAGGCAATTGTGGCAATTTCTGAATTACTGTAACTTTCCAAAACTGTCAATCTGATGAACACACCCAGTTCAGCACTGCAATTGGCCAGGTGTGCGGAGACAAGAAAGAAGGCAAGGTTTGTGCTTAGCTCTCTTCTTTCTTCGCACATTTACTCCCGTCACTTATTGAATGTGCAATGTATGTATGATGGCAGCCCTTGCTGTTCAGTACAGCTCCTTTTTTGCCTTCAGACGTGGTAGGACAACTTGTCACATGAACTAGTTTGTTTTTGTTACAAATCAAGTCTTTTAGGACGCTTTCACAAGCCACAGTCCGTTTGCTGGTCCGAATCAGAGTGAAATTGATACTTTTGATTTGTTTTCTATTTAGTCTGGTTTGGTTTCACAGTGCACAAATTTAAGCGGACCAAATAAAAAATAATTTGCTGAGGGGCCGTTTACGAAGGAGCAAATTTATCTTTTTTGTCTCAAGAGACAAATGTACAGGGAATCGTGGACTTTGATATATTGCTGTCGAAGTGTTTCCACTTTGACTCGGCACTGATCTACTGGGCACACAAATCCCTTCTCCATTTTATCTCAAACAACTTTATAAACGTCATTATTTTTGTGGTCTTTATTTTGCACATTTGGTCCGCTTGGAAACAGTCCAAGTCCACCTCTTGCTAGCAATCTCGGACCGCTTGTTTTGGTCCACACCAGAGAACGATTACGGCGTTCACAACCGCCCAAACGAACCGCACCAGAGTCCATTTAAACAGACTAAATGTTGACCTGTGAAAACGTCCTTAGACAAGTCAAGTGAAGTTTTTGTATCGCCTAATAACATACATACATAACTTTAAAGGGTCCAACCCACCAACGAGCAGCTCAAGCTAAAAATCCTGCTGCATTGAGGTTATTATTCTGGTTGTTTTCCAAGCCCTCATATGATGACCATATTTGTTTTCTTAAGAAGTGCCCTTAATCCATGCCAATTTACTCCAATCATCATTTTGCTATTTCATTTCTATCTGTTTCTCAAAACAGATTGTCCTTAAAGTTTATCTCCTCGCTCTTCCGGCCCTCTGTCCTTTACGACCATTTACCAACACATCACTCCCTTCCCTAAAGGCTCAGCCATCTTCCTAGCATCCATTTCCCCGTGCTCCCTTTTCATCACAGCCCGACGCTGAGGAACATTGTTCTTGATTGCTTGGCAGATGCCATTATCCTGGGCTTATATCTTCACAATCACATTAGCCATTTGCACAGCTGGGCACTTACTGAAGCGAGGCAGGTTAAGCACCACACTCGAGGGGGCAAAACGATGGAGGCCCACCTGGAGCTTAGGCCAGGACTCTCCTCAGCACCATGCCATTACCAAAAACACTGTAGGCCTTTCTTCCATTTAGCTAATGCCTCCACGTCTCCCTCTCCATCTCCCCTCCTGACACTCCTCAGTGTCTCATATACTTTAGTCTTCTTTAACCTTCCCTACCTCTCCCTTGATTCCTGCACTGTAATTTCTTCCTTCTTTCAACCTCGATCTATCCGTGGCCCCAGGCTTCCTCCATTTCCTCCTCTCTTTCTCTCACACTCTAGAACTTTTTTTGTCCCTTAGTCTTTTTTATCCATTCCTCACTTTATCACCTGTATGGGCGTAGTGGAGTTGAGGGAATGCAAAATGCAGATTCACACCAAATGAAAGAAGTAAAGAAAGGAGGATGAGGGAACTTGGCGAGGTGACTGTGTCAGCACTGTTTGCTGACACAATGCTGAGCTCGGGCGGCAGGCCAGAGATGCAGTATGCATTTTTCAGGCTGTTCTTATACCCCGTTCGTAGCTATACCTATGAAAAGTAATGCACTGTACTTTATTCAATTACTTTTATATATATCTCACAAAATCAATTTGTGTGTAATCCATGTAATCGTGAACCAGGAAGTATAAAGAGCGATAAACGCCGTGTAGGGAGGAGGTATGGTTGGACAGGTGGGTAAAAAAACACTGGACTTTAGCCCAGGAGACCGGTGTTGGTACCCCGTATGAAAACAAGTCAGCACTAATTTATTTGTCACGTAACATCCATACTTAAGTTATGCCACTTCTGGTGTTATTTCAACCCAAACCACAATATTTTCCTAAACTAAGTAGTTTTGTTGCCTAAACCTAACTAAGTAGTTTTGTTGCCTAGTTTAACCAAGTGGATTTTTTTCCAAAACCTAACTAAGTAGTTTTATTGCCTAAACCTAACCAAGTTGATCTTTTCCTAAACCTAAGTAGTTTTGTTGCCTAAACCTAACCAAGTCGATCTTTTCCTTAACCTAAGTAGTTTTGTTGCCCAAACCTAACCAAGTTGATCTTTTCCTAAACCTAAGTAGTTTTGTTGCCTAAACCTAACCAAGTCGATCTTTTCCTTAACCTAAGTAGTTTTGTTGCCCAAACCTAACCAAGTTGATCTTTTCCTAAACCTAAGTAGTTTTGTTGCCTAAACCTAACCAAGTCGATCTTTTCCTTAACCTAAGTAGTTTTGTTGCCCAAACCTAACCAAGTTGATCTTTTCCTAAACCTAAGTAGTTTTGTTGCCTAAACCTAACCAAGTCGATCTTTTCCTTAACCTAAGTAGTTTTGTTGCCTAAACCTAACCAAGTCGATCTTTTCCTTAACCTAAGTAGTTTTGTTGCCTAAATCAAACTAAGTAGTTTTGTTGCCCAAACCTAACCAAGTTGATCTTTTCCTTAACCTAAGTAGTTCTGTTGCCTAAACCTTACCAAGTTGTTTCCTGTGAAGACGGAAGTTTATTTAAAAAAGACTGTATGCATGTAACAAGTGGAAATGTACACGTGCGTCAGGTGTTGCTGGACAATTTGTAGGAAAATGCACGAGAAATGACAAATCACTTTTCGTAAGATATCGTATGAACCCTTGCATGAGGATACGTTGCATTCACACACTCTCACTTTCACACAGAGACGTTTCATGTGTCTGCGTCTGCAAGTTCAAAAGGCTGTTGTTATTTTTGTCACAGCTGCTTTATATTCCAGTTTGACATTTCACTAGATTAACTGATTAATCAAATAAATTGTTGTTTACTGACACCGCCACTGGACATTAAACTCAATCAAGACAACCTCGTTTTAATCCATTAACATTAAAGGAGAGATTACTCTGAAGTGAGACGTAGGGAGAGAGGAGGGACAGACGGGTGTGGGGAATTAGAGATCGCACAGATAGAAGCCAGGAGGAAGAAATAAAGAAATCCCACTGAGGAAGAAAACCGGCACGTTTTCTCCTGGAATATTGCTTACGCCAGGAATGAAGTCAGTTAGGGAATCAATATGAAGTCAACAAGGATATATGAAAGTGTTGAGGCTGATTGATGAGAACAAATTATCTGAATAATCAATATGCCCATAGCTGCTGTTCATGAATTAATCACAAACAGAGTCAGAGTCAAGGTAAGAAGCCATGGTTACTGTTACTACAGTGTGCACCGGCAGCCTATTGCAAACCGTGCTGCTGCAGAGGCTGCAGGGGGGCAATAAGCATACATAAACAGTGCATCACACGGCGCAAAGTCGAAAGAACAACTGCGTTCAATAACTTATGACACTGGGAAGCCTCATTCAGTCACATGTTCAAAACACACACTCATACACACAAAGCACATCATAAATATATGCATTTGTGCCTCTGCTGGTTGAGACGGGTCCAGGAAACATATTAAATGTCACTCTCTATATTTTCATCTGGCTTTCATTGGCACTGTGCGGTCGGTGCGCGCAACAGGAAGCGAGAGATCATCAGTTCGGGAAGAAATGGAAGAATATGCTCTTCATATGCAGCACTTTCCCTCCCGAGTGCGAGGCGACAAAAAGGATGACAAATGTTAGAGTGGATGGAGGCGAGTGATCCACTGGAGCCGCACAGATAGGTGGTGGGACAGAGAGAGAGGGAGAGTTGGGAGGGAGGAAAAAAAAAAGTGATGGTACTTGCTCTTTCATCCGCTCCTTTACTCCAGTCGCCACGGCAACATGCCTGGAGGGCACTCAGGAGAGGCGTCATCACTGACAAAAACAACAGAGAGGCAGGGAGTGAGTGAGAGCAAACGAGAGCAAACGAGACAGACTGTGTGTATGAATGAGAGCCGAGAGAGGAGAAAGTATGGCAGCGGATCTACAACCGACTACCTCACTCCTCAAAGAAGTGTGAATATGACCTTCAGGGAGTCGGCAGAGAAGTGTAATGAGCGTTCATTCATCATTGGAGGTCATTCAGATTAATGTTTGGATCGCTCTGCTAAAGTTTCACCAACAGCGTCTACGACCACGTTTATGGGTGTGAATATCACTGATATCCCCTCTAAAAAGGACACTATTATGAGATATGAAATTGGCAGAGTTAATCAAACCGAGGCTAATGCTTAATATTTGGAATTAACTGAGCCATTAATACTGCGGGCTGCCGTTAGGCTAGATAGAGTGGTTAAACCACCACAGGCGAAATTAAACAGGTTAATTAAAGTCTCCAAATTTTCACGCTCTTTCCCTCAGTCTGTATTTCACTGGGAAACACACACAAGTACACACACACACGATTACTCACACATGTTTTATTACTATACTTGTGGTGACCTTCCACTGACTGAATTCATTTTCAAATATTAATCTGAATCCTAGCCTTTTAACCCTTAAAAGGGACATATCATGAAAAACTCGCTTTTTCAGTGCACATTCATCTGGGTATCTGGAGTGCCTACCAACCCACAAACCGTGAAATAAGACAACCCAGTCAGTTTTTTGTGAGATCAGAAAACATGTGATTGAACAAGCCATTCAGATTTGGCTCCCCTTATGCCACATGCAGGCTCATTAGAATATACCGCCCACAGCTTGAGAACTACTTTTGCAAAGGTGCACCATATTTTTCTCGCAAGCCAATGAGTCTGGGCTTTTTCTTAAAGAGACTAAAACGGAGCGTGGGTAAATACAGGTATATTCAGACAGACAGTATGAGGAAAAATAATGTTTTCTTTTAGCATTAAAGCATGTAAACATTTTTTTCTAGTAGAAACCCAAAATAAGTAACAACAAGTAATAACTAATATGAAGCTGGAAAAGAACAAGATGTGTCCCCTTTAACTCTCGCTGAATAGTGAATCTGAAATAACCTAATTTCTCCAAAATATTTCACTCCAACGCTTTCCAGCAAACAAAATAAATAACACCAAACTACTACCTATTTTTGCACAGTACATTCGTTTCTGGCATCCAGATTGAGCCTCAGACCGGTCTGAGTACCACACTTCATACAGTAGGTGGAACCAGGGTTGTGTTTATGGGGCTTAACCCAGATCATAGCTGCGTAGAAACCATAGACTGTATGTAAAGATGGACCCGTCTCCACTTTCTCCCTCTGTACAAAAGGGAAGACAAAAAAATATCCGGATAGGGGAGCTGCCATCTTGAGATTTTGACGTCATTTGGAGCCAGAGTTTGCGTAGCGGTGATCGGACTGGAGCGGTATCGAGGTCCCGCCCAGACACCCGCCCGAGCCAATCACGAGCCGAGCACAGCCGCAGCTTGCTAGCATGAGCCACCTAGCTGCTATGTTAGCACTGCGGTAGCTGTTTGGCTAGAAAGACACAAAAACTAAGTACTAAAGTACATTTATGATCAAATTGACACATATTCTATTACACAGACTGTTATGGAAAGTTAAAGTTGCATCTCCACTCTCGTACTGTTCCCGATCCTCCGGCTCCGCGACTACTTCACTCAGAGCAGCTGTCAATCACAGCTGTCAATCACGACGTCATATCCCGTTTTTATAGCATCAAATAACTAATTAAAACCAAACTTATCAGAAAAATTAACACTTAAACATACATCAGCATGATAAAAACTGCCTAAAATGACAGAAACCATCTTTGGGAAAAATGTATTTGACGTGTACTTCAACTTTTTAGTTTGGCCCATGTCCCATCCGCTAACATGGAGGAGGTGAGCTTTATGACCTATACTGCAGCCAGCCACCAGGGGGCGATCGAGATGTTTTTGCTTCACTTTTGGGGAGCTGTCATATCGTACATCTTTATATGGTAAACATCTATAGTTTCTATGAGAAGATTCTATGGTAGTAGGAACATATAGGCATTTTGTGTGTGCATGTTTTGTGTGTCGAGGTGAAAGTGCAGACTGATTGTGATTCATAAACACTTAGAAAGCAAGTCTTGGTCATTAAAATGTCTCAGAAAATTGAAGGACATAGATTAGCGATTATTTAGTCTTTTTGCTGTGATTTGGCCAAACGACATGGTAGACTACACGATGGACCCTGATCAATCGTAGCCTGCTGCCTTTCACAATCTCAAATTGGGCCGTTATCGGGTTATCATGTAATCTGTTCTCAGTATTAGACAGCGCTCTCCACCAGCATCGAGTTGTTTTTTCCTTTAATTCTTCAAACATTTGCATCAAACAGTTTCCTCTTTTTTTCTAGCTGTTGACAGGAATTTGAACAGTGTGCTTGTAATTAACTGTGATAATGATTAAACGTGTGATAATGAGTCATTTCACAGCTGCTGAGGATTTGTGTCTTTTAGTGTGTCCCCAGTGTTATCCCAAAGTAAACATAAAAACTACTTATTAGAAGTGACCTGTGCTGTATTCTTCAAATCTTAATGTCCATTAACTAAACCTAAAGCCAACTCCTAAATCTCACCTTCACTTCAAACTCAACCAAACCCTTATTCTCCACTAGATGTCGCATTCACTCTCTCCTGTTCCATTGCATTCACTTCAGAACAAATGGTTGCCAGTTCGTAACACAACCTGAATATTTTATGGTTGAGTGAATTGAGACTCAGACAGTCATGTCAAGTGATGAATCTTTCGCGCTTGGGATTGGTACCGGAGTGAAGCCGGGTGCATACGGTCAAACTCAGCCATTTAGCCGTTCTTCCACACTAACTGGCAACTTGATCGACGAAGACACAGGGATACCATATGATACCAGCGTTGCTATACTATTGGCTCACAAACCTTGTTATAGGGAACCGAACGTCAGATATCTTCCACAAAGATAAATAAAACATTCATTTTGGACCCGTCAATATTTTTTAAATGATTCACTATCATTAGGGATGCAAATTTTAAGCATTTCTCTTAAATGATCATTGGTAATCAATCAATCAATCAATCAATCAATCAATCAATCAATCAATCATAATTAAAAAAACATACAAATTGTGTGTTTTTTCCTGAATCAAAGCCTTATTTCCACAGCTTCATATTGCATATTCTCTGATAGCATTGTATAGCCTATGATAAAGCTAGATGCTTAGATATATTAAACACCTTTAAACCTACTGTTTCTAATTATTGTATGAATCCTAAACCTACACTAAAATATAATTGATTCTTAAAGATTTATGTACAGTCAAAACATGATCATGATTTATTTCTAGACTACTGTTTTTATAAAGAGGATCATTGGAGGGAGGAGAGAGGAGATGGAGGAGGAGCCCAGTTGGTGTTGAGGCAGCATGGCCAGTTGAGGAGTTTTTTTTTTTTTTTTCCCTTTTCCCTCTTTTCCTCATAACAAAATAAAATAAAATGAAATATGGATAAAACAAAATGGAGAGAAAAATTAATTAAAAGAAAATAATAATAATTAAAAATAAAAATAAAAAAATAAAAAAAATAAAACTAACTAAATTAAGGCAAGATTAATAAGAATAAGATAAAATAAAGTAAAATAAATGGATATGGTAGATGGATAGAAGTAAAGGGAATGATGGCTAAAAGGATGGTGTTTAATAGGGTGATGGATAAAAAGATGATGTTTTTAAAAGAGAATGATAAGGATAAAAACAAGGGATGATGTGGTTATATGTGGTGTGTGGACTGTAACTGGATTTAAATGTAATCATGGTTTTTTTCTCCACATATTCATGTTTTTTTTTCATTTTGCATGTGTTGTAGGGGGCGTGGCAGCAGCAGCAGCAGCAGAGAGAGATGGACATGTGAGCGCATCTCGGCCATCGGAGGGCGGGTTTGTAGCGTTGTGTGTCTGTGTGTGTGCGCAGCGTGCTGCTGCTGCTGCTGCTGGTGATGAAGAGAGGAGAGGAGAGGAGCGCACAAGGTACACAAGCCTTTCCTTTCCACGGACATCCAGCGGCTCCAAAAGCTGCTGTGCAAAAACCAATAAACACCGAGCTCAGCTGTCAGTAAGTGAACGTGGTAGCATTTGCCTCCTCATTATTACCCGTCTTCCTCTCTCTTAATGAGAGCACCACAACTGCCAAACAAAAGGAGCGAGGAGTGACTTGGAAAAAGTGCGCAGAGAAAAAAAAAACGACAAGTCCAAATAGATTTTTTTTAAGTGAAGATGTCCAAATGGCTGTCGTCGTCGCAATGGGATTTGAGTTGAAGAACCACTCAGAAGTCACCCTGACCTGATTCAACCCCTGTTTGTTAAGGTAACTTGATTTTTATTGTGGGGATGTTGTGAAGGACGCGTCGCCTGTTCTGGGACAGAAGGAAGGAAGGAAGGAAGGAAGAAAGAGAGAGAGAGAGGAAGAAAGCAGGACGAGCACCGGAGAGGAAGGAGGATTATGGCTCTCGCAACGTTTTCTCTCAGCCTCATCACGCTGGCGCTTACAAACTTGCACCTGTCGAGAGCCAGCGACCGGCATGCGGTGTACTGGAACAGCTCCAACCTACAGTAAGTGTCCGTGAACGCAGCACTGTATTAACTTGTGTTCCTCTCTGATGCTGATGCGCACCTGTGCTGCTGAGAACTTGTTTACAATGACAGTGACAGTGTGGTCACATCCTCTGCAGATTCTCTTTTGTTTACAGCATTGAGACCTTGAAACACAACAGAAAGACATTAAATACCAATAATAAAGCCACATATGTCCCCAGTTTTAAGATAAGACAACTGTCTCATTAAATATTTGCTTCTTTTAATCTCTAAAACAATTCCAAGCCTCAAATTTATCTTTCTTTTCCATTTAGTCAGGGTACAGTAATGCATTGAGACCTTGAAAACACCACAGAAAGACATTAAATACCAATAATTAAGCCAAATATGTCCCCAGTTTTAAAATAAGACAACTGTCTCATTAAATATTTGCTTCTTTTAATCTCTAAAACAATTCCAAGCATCACATTTTCCTCTTTTCGATTTAATCAGTGTACAGTAATGCATTGAGACCCTAAAAACACTACAGAAAGACATTAAATACAAATAATAAAGACCATTATTTCCCCCAGTTTTAATTTAATCAGTGTACAGTAATGCATCTCCATAGGGGAAAGAGTTCCTACAATGTACCTTCTCTCTGCTCCCATGCATGTAGAGTGATTACTGTATAAATATTTGATTCTTTATCTCACGTTTAGCCCCATCTTCACAATACTGCTTCACAATAATGACTCATTTGAGCTGAGAACTTGTTTACAATGACAGTGACAGTGGTCACATCCTCTGCATCCTCTCTATTGTTTACAGCATTGAGACCTTGAAAAACACCAACAGAAAGACATTAAATACCAATAATAAAGCCAATTATTTCCCCCAGTTTTAAGATAAGACAACTGTCTCATTCAATATTTGCTTCTTTTAATCTCTAAAACAATTCCAAGCATCAAATTTCTCTTTCTTTTCCATTTAATCAGTGTACAGTAATGCATCTCCATAGGGGGAAGTGTTCCTACAATGTACCTTCTCTCTGCTCCCATGCATGCAGAGTGGTTACTGTATAAATATTTGATTCTTTATCTCACATTTAGTCCTTCTTCTTCTGCCTCACAATAATGACTCATTTAAGCTTCTTTTCATTCGCCCTGCTTTCACTTTTCTGTTGTCAAATACATAATTCACACACACGCAGCTGCTCAAACTTCCAGAAATCTGCTCGAGTTTGTATAAATAAGTATTCTTGCCACACAAAACTGCACATTAATGTATTCACACACACACACACACACACACACACACACATCTGAGCCTATATCCTTGGATTCCTCCGACAACAGTAAGGTTGCTTACCTCAGGTAAGCTCCCCCCGGCTCTCCTATCTCTCTCTCTCTCTCTCTCTCTCTCCCTCTCTACCTGCGAGCTATAAAGCCAGCTTGCTGTGGGGCAGAGATCGATGTGGATCCTACCGCCTTTGTCTTCTCATTAGCCAACAGTGAATCCATCTTTCTCACATTCTTTTATCTTCTCTCCTCACACAACCTCCCTCTTTGCCTCCCCCTCCTCCTCCTCTATCTGTGTGTCCATTTGTATGCACCTCAGACGCGGGTCTCTCCTATCGCCTCTCTGTATCTCATACTTGGTTATTTTCTCCCCTCTCTTGTTTTTCTGCTGTGTCTCACCAGCCGGCCTGTCCCCCTCAATTCCCCCTTTTTTCCTTCTCCCCCGCATCTCATTACCGCCCCCCCATCTGCTCCTGGTCCCTCATTCACCTCCCGGGCTCTCAGCCGAGAGTACACATATACAGTAGATGATTGGAATTAGAAATTGTATGAAAGCCATTTCAATGTGTGTGGACGCGGGGTAATTGAAATATTTCCTCAAGTCAAACAATGAGAAAACTGCTATAAAACCTCACGGAAACGGCTGCAGCACCGTCACTTCCTCGTTAATGTTAACGGCAGAGTCACATTCAGAACTATATTTTAGATTTATGACTGCAGCTGATCCCGTTAGACTGACGCGACGAGAGAAGTGGTACGTTAACTGATACTTGCTTTTAAGCTCCGTTAAAGTGCCCAGGTTTTTTGAGTGTCACAATCAGTATTAGTCCCATCTATCAATTTTAATTATTCTTTCGCTGTGTGCTCCGTCTAAAAATGGTTTTCACAGCGTGGGTAAGGTTGCTCATTCGTTACAGTGTTGGCACATTTTGTGCCTTTAAATTGACATTTATGTGTTAAAGTGACAAATATGTGCTCATATTAATGAATTCAGAATACTGTGTGTGTGTGAGAGAGAGAGAGAGAGAGAGAGAGAGGTAGGCAGGGAGGGAGGCAAAGTGCAGGTGTGGGTCTACATGCCTGCGTGTGCAAAACCTTTCCTTTCTCCACGGTGCGATCTAAAACTCTAAAATAATGCAAAAATTGACCCAGTTTGCAGGTAGCAGACAAACCCTCAGAGGCTATGGCAGGAATACTGATGGCCGTCAAGATTTAAAAGGCCTCAGGCTCGGGGCCACTTCTCCACCACTCTGTCGACATGCATAGAGAACCGGCTGAAGGCCTCGCTTGTTCAGCGATGCAGCTCCTTTCCCTCGTCCAGCTCCGGTTATTAGAGACCAACTCAGGAGGGGGCTGTAAGGAATGAAGGCAGCAGCGACAAGAGAGCCAGAAACCAGAGGCCTTTAGGTCCAAACTCTGGTTGGGGGCCTTAATGTTTTACCCTGGAGCGCAGCATTCAGCGCAGATGGTTACGGCACAGCTGCAAGAAATGGGATCACTTGGAAGCCAAAGCCATGAAAATGGCTTTTTATGATGATGCGCTGCTAGAAATGTCTTGCTCTGGTGTATTGAAAGTCAAAAGGGGATTGTCAAATAGTACCCAGCAATGCTGTGCTGTTGGATTCTTTGAGGTAAACAACATCAGACGACTTATTAAAGCTTTTTTCCTCGGACAATTTGAAGCGAGATGTCTCGATTATCATAACCCAAAGAAATAGCTCAGGGCGCTTTGATTACCGCCCCAGTCACCGTCACAATCGCACCACTACCCCCCCATTAGAAAGTGTTGCTCTCAGCTTCCGCTCTCAGCAGTGCGCCTGGCCAACTCGTTACAGATGTCCCTGCTAATGGCTGACTGAGGCAGGAAAAAAAACCACACACGCATGCAGGCCATTAAATCATCTCGCATCTGAGGCCATCTGCCAATTAGAGGGGGGAGATGTGGAACATCTTGAGAGCGCGCGGGAGCAGCGGTGCACTGCGGTAAGCCTCGCCTGCCCACCAGCATTCGTCCCGTGCTCCTGCCACCTCCTCCCGTCAGGTGTTTGGCCTCGCTGGTTAGGCGGGCCGCGTCTCCGTAATTGGGAACCCCGTGTCAGCATGATCAAAACAACAGCGCTTGCAGCTCTCGTTCACTCTCCCACTCCTTCCATAAGTCACGCAGTGTGTCCACTGATGCTCACAACGTAGCAGGACACCAGAGTAGAAAGCCTTTTGCACCGGCGTGGGAAGGAATGGGAAGTGAGTTTGAAAATGTGCCACACATCTCTTTGCTAAATCGCCATTCCCAGCAAGATGAAAGTCTTCTTTCGCCGTTTGTGGCTGATCCGCGGTGAGTTACTGATCTGTGTGTTCCACGCACATTACAACCCTGATTTGGACCTGAAATGGTGTCTGTCGGGCCCACATGAAGGAAAAACAACCCAATCCTCTGCACTCCATATCTGGTGCCACAAAATAAATTATCACCTTGACAAATAGCCTCCCTGAGAGTTGGAGGTACAGAGGCCCTGTGATCAATGTTGAGCCGAGGTGCCGTCTTACTCAACAGGCTCATTAACCGCCAGGTCGGACTGTGTGGGTGTGTGCAGACCCAGCCAGAGTCGGAGGTGGTTTCCCGCAGGGCAGAGGAGAACCCTGACACCCCAAAGGGAAAGCTTTGTAGATATTTAGTTGCAGTAAAATGGAATTGTTGCTGAGAAATGAAGAAAAGCGAGAGAGAGAGTGAGCGATGGAGAAGTTGATGGAGAAGGAGAAATCAGAAAGTACATGGAGGGGAAAGAAGGATGCAAAGTGTGAAGAATATTACTGCAGGGAAGAGGTGGGCGTAATGGAGAGATTGGAAGGAGAACACGCTGGAAAAAGGTGGAAAGTGGAGCAGCCTTTCAGAGGAAGAAGGCGAGGGAAAGATTGATTGAGTTGGCCAGAAGTCAGGAAGGGTGAAAGAGAGCGCGGGTTCTTACCGGATATGGAAGTCGGGTTATTTGGCCGAATGTGTTGCAGCTGCTGTTTTCTGACGAGATGATACCCGCGGGAGTTGATCCGTGCTAATGTGGACACAGGCTGGGTCATTCATGTGGACCGATGCTCAGAGACAATAGCGCCCGCCATTCACCTGCCCCTCTGCCCTCCTGCGCAACACGGCACAGACGGAGCACACGGGAGACGAGCTGATTTGATACCCGATTACATGCACGTCCGTCTGCCCGCGGCCCCGTCTCTGGGCTGTCTCGGCGATTTTGCATACAAATGCTTCTCATTCACTGCCATTCAATTTATTCTCTCACATTCATCGCACAACAAAAACAGCGGTCGATAGTAGTCTTTTAGCTGGTTGCGGTTGTGTTAAATGAGAATGTCTGAATACCGCTGATTGAAAAGTGCAAATTGACCTTATATCCGTTTTTTGAATTAAACACGTCTCTCCAACCTGTGATGAAGTATTCCTCTCGCCAACTATTCAAGTTGTTTGTGAACATTTGAATGCTTTATATTCTCTATCAGGCTCAGACATCCAGAAGATTAGTTTGATGAACAGCGCTTTTAAATGGATAGTTAACTTGACATTATCACCCAGCTTCATTATGCTGTAGATCTGCAGCGGTGTCTCGGAGCTTATCGGTCTGCTAAGCGGCGCACTGGCCATTTTTAGCTCATAGGAGCCTGCCATGAGTCACATAAATGGATGGAGAAACACTGAAAGGATGTTTAATGGTTCGTATGGATCCAAGAGTGGCTGAGCGGATCGATACATTTATATGGTATGGAGAGGTGAATGGACCCTGGCTGAGCAAAAACACTACAAGGTTGCTTTTTGAGCAGCAATCAATCAAACCGGGTGCATCAGGTGATCAATGTCCAAATGCATTTTTAATTGGATTTCGCGGTGTCAGTAAATTTCCATGAAGTGTTTGGGGCTCAGCTCGGGAAGCGCAGATGAAGTATTGCCTTGGAACAGCATGCTTGAGAATTGATTATTACGGGCTTGTCACTCACTGCTCCGGGGTTCATGCTCCATGGAGGCCTTAACTAAGTCTACACTAAACAAGGTCTTGCTACAGCACAGCGGCGGCCGCTTCAGAGAAGAGAAAGGTTAAAAAAAAAAAGCATAAGGCTGAGCACAGATTAAAGAGAAAGCTGTTTTTGAATACGTCTGTGAGATTTAAACAAACTGTAAGTTATTCCTCCGCAAGATAAAAATAAAAGGATTTCATCGGCGCATACATTTAGATTCTGCCTGCTTCACAAATTCAAAGGTTAGGTGAGAAGAACTTCAGTATACACTGTATATATTTCTGCCGAATCTCTCGCTGCTCACCTGCTTAACACTTTAAAGCAAGCAAAGTAAAAATAAACACAGTGCGTCTCGTCACTGAAGATTTGTTGTTAATATTTGAGGTGCATTGTTAAGACTTCTCTTCTACTTACAGTCAAGCTTATGTGAAAATAATTGCAAAGACAAAAGAAAAGAGCACAGAGGTATTAATGTTCATTCAAAGGGCTGTTGCTCTTGGTAAACATTAATTTGACTCTACAGCGCAGTGAACGTGAGTGAAATTAAAAGATGGGCGAGGATACAGATAAAACCTGAGGACGAGGCACTTAATCAACCTGGAATTTAATAGATGTGAACCGAAGGGAAATAAGGAAAACTATGAATACTCAGTCACATTAAAACCTCCCATCTCGGTGTTTCCTAGGGCTGTCCTCGACCAAAGAAATTCTTAGTCGGCTAACACTTCAAATCGACTGGTTGATTTAATCGACAGATCTATGGAACTGAGTTTCTCCACAAAGAATCACACAAAAGCACCACTTTAAATCGTGTGTTTACCAGAGATGTGCTCATAAGCTCCTTGGAAATAAGTCATTCAGTATGAAAAAGCAAAAAAACCCAGACTTATCTACTAAAGAAATCTTATTTGACTAAGACCAAAACAATCGATTAGTCGACTAATTGACTAAGAGGAGGCAGCCCTAGTGTTTCCACTTCTTTATCCTCTCTGGTCCCAGTGGTTCTCAGCCAGGGGTCCTGCAGGGAGTTCCAGGGGACCCCAGAAAAGTGGGGAATAGTTTATTCTCACTGTTTAATTCACTATAGAAATGAGTCCAATATGAGTAAGAGTCATTAAGGCCTTACGTTTTTTTAATCCGTCATCCGTTAAAAATCGTTATGGCACTGAAACCTGGCACAGAGTCTGATGCGTTTTATCATTCGCTTTGTTGCGAAAATTTGCAATACCTTAGCAAGAAGCTATCATTTAGCCACCTAGAGCACAATCTCACTACTAGCTGCTGTTCTGCAATCACCTGCCACAATCTATCTTTAAATTCTGCATCTCCATATTCTTTATATTTCTTTATCGTAAAGTGCTTTGTGCGGGGAGATGATGATGTTTGCACTGATGGTGGCTCTGAATGGTCAAACAACCCTCTTTTGGCTTTTGAAGGATGCGGAAAAAAAACGCAGAAAATCTAACCTGTTCCGAAAACTTCCGTGTCTGTGTGTAAATGTGATTGACACAATGTGAGGTTGTATTCATTTTTAAACGTGCAACAATTTCAACCGAAAATGCGTTGTGCAAAGGCCTTAAGAGTGACTAATCTGATCATAGGTTTCACTTCCTCCACAGCTATCTCCTCAACTGTAGTTGACAACCAACAGATTTTCAGATGGAGGTCCTTGAAGTGAAATCTTATCAAATGGGGGTCCCTGAGCATCAATGTTGAGGTCCTTGACAGGAAAAAGGTTGAGAACCACTATCCTAGGGGTCCAAGGCACCCCAAGCCTCATTATTATGAGGAATTGGTAGGTTTGGTGATGGGAAAGTGCCATAAGAGTCATTGTAGAGCCACCCCAGGTGAGGGGTTGGTGCTCCTTTCTTAGGAGGAGTCTAAAGAAAAACATAGTTAGGCTCTTCATATTGCCATCAAAAGCGATTAGCATTCCTTGCGCTCCAAGGTTATGAAAACTGCACTTAACTGGCAGTGGGAACCCACAGGAGATAGTCCTGATCCCAGCCAGGTAGAACCAATTTCAGACTCAATGATTTGAATGCAAATGCTTTCTACAAAGAGGGCTTTCCAACTTCCGAATGGGAGCTCCACAGTACATTACACTGGGAGTCTGCACCGCGGTGCCCGTTACCCACTGGGAAATTACATTGCTGCTATGATGGAAATGGCTGCCATGTAGGAAAAAGATCAAAGCTGTTGATAGGTGGATGGTCACTGGTTGGAGTTTGATTATTCGGGAAATGGGCCTTGTTACGCCACATGGCCTGGAAAATGATATGGCAGCCGCGGCAGTTGGTCAAAATAATTTGTTTTGTTATTGAAGCAGAAGGCCCCTTCTGAGGTACGGCAATTGAGGCGGTATTTTTGCGCCGACCAGCGCCCTCAGAGTTATCAGTGTCCCTTCATAATAAAGGCAGCCGAGTGAGGACACAGGTTTGTGCTCTGTCATATCTTGTTCTCTGTTCATTCCCTTCAGGTCTTGAGCCGTGACAGGTCTTCCCTCTAATGCTCTTGGGTGCTTAACAACAGCGGCGTTACGAGAAGTGGAAACTGTCCTCGCGGCTTAGTGCATGATACGGCTCCGGTTTTCCTTTCATGCGAGGGCAATTTGGAATATGGGCAGCGCAATAATTAGGTATTCTGTTATAATTGAGATTTTTCCTTTTGAGGATATAATTATATGAAGGTCTGAGACCCTTTGGCAGGCGTCGTCTCTGTAATGAGAATATTTGAAGAAAATTGAAATCGCTCTCTAGTGCTCTGTGCATCTAGAATGACTAAAGGTAATTTGACCCTTCAGCAGCAGCGGCAGCAGCCGCCACCTCCAGTGGCTTAATATATCCCTCTTATATTGTTAGAGGGAACATTTAAATCAGTACATCTTCAAGCGAAACTGTTCCATTACAAATATGATAGCAAAGTCTTTAGAGCTTGAAAGTGTGATGTGAGTGGATTGGACGGGAAGCTTTACCTACTGGCAGAAAAATGAAAGTTATATTCTTGGTGAGGATGCTGGAGGGCTGTGCAGCTCAAATTTTACATTTGCAGACATTTAAATACTCCTGCCTGGTGAGGTAGCTACACAGAGTCATGAAATAAAATGCTTTTTTGGAGAGAGCATGTGCCTATTGTTGTAAACTGTTACAGTATGACCTGTACACACAGGCCATTATGCAGCGTTTGAGCCAGGATTGTCTGGAAAGGGGTCAAATTGGCCCAGTAGTAGAACTTTCCTAGGGGGTCACTGCTCCATTCAAGGGGGACAATAAACTATGAAAGCAGAACACCTGGTGAGTGCTACAAAATAATATTGAAATGATATTACACATATTATATTAGACATATGACTAATTTTGTCTTCAATTACCCTGAATAAATGAGAATTGAGAAATGATATAGTCATATAGATGGAAAATAACAAATAAATAAAAGGAAATAGACCAATTTACTGTAGCTCACATTCAGTAATTATCAGTGTGATACCTAAAACTACCTTTTCATTACACAAATCATTGCATTGTTGGTTAGTGACGTCTGTATATCAGACATCTAAATTTATCTTGTTGACAGCTAACCTTATGTTAAGTTAGCGTGAGCCACTTAGCTGCTATATTAGCCTCACGTTAGCTGTTTAGCTACAAAAGACGCAACAACTAACCATAATATCTCTATAACTACATTTATGATCAAATTGACACTTGTTCTATTACACAGACTCGTGCCCATGTCCCATCCGCTAACATGGAGGAGGCAGGCTTTATGACATACACTGCAGCCAGCCACCAGGGGGCGATCGACATGTTTTGGCCTCACTTTAGGGGAGCTGTCATGTCGTCCATCTTTATATGCAGTCTATGGTTGAAATTGGTTGGTACTAGCTTACGTAAGCACACGTCATATTTTTAAATAGGTGCACAATATGACCAGGGATGTGATCAAAAAGGGTTTACCTCTTAAAACGCACCTATAAAACTGACTATAAAACCTTTTACCTTCATTCAAAACATTGATCGTCAAGAACGTTGATCATCATCTAACCCTAACCCTAACCCGCTGGTGGGTCATCTCGACATTAAAGTTTAACTGAGTGATTCTGACAACTTTTTGCTATCCGCTCGCTGTTAGTCGACTGCTGTGTAACTACAACGCTGGTTTATTGACTGACAGACTCACTCTGTTGGTCTTTGTGAGCAAAACCACTCAATCCTAACTAGCTAACTTGTTGAATATCAAAACACTACAGTACAAGTGGCACTTTCACTCCCAATACTGGCACTGGATGCATGTTTACCAGACTACAGCGAACAGGTTCATTTTGAAGTTTGGCTAACTCACAAAATAAATGTTGATACAGCTTATAAACTCTAGAAATGGGAAGCCTGCGAACAGCTTTGATTCTGCCCTTGATTTTATGGGGGACAATTGGGTGCAGGAAAGTCGTAGCGGCGGGACATTTTATGTTTTAAAGGGGGTCATTGTCGCAATGGCACGCTCAAACTCTGAATATTTAATACAAAGTCAGCGGATCAGAGTACATCTCCGACAGTGGCGCCGCACTCCTTCCTCTCCGTCCATGTTTCCATATCTTCGACCTCATCATTTAATCAGGTCTCGTGTTGGTCTGCATCAAAAATCTATTTGGAATTCATTTGCCGCCTTGATGTGTAAATTCAACTATGGTTAATACATGAGCTACGGCACATGCATAATCATGTCTCTCTACTCACACACGTGCATCTTTCTTTTCCTTCCTGGTGTTCTAACCCATTGATTTATATGGACAATACGTGACTCATCTCTCACTACTGGCATCCTCCATCAATGGGGAGGTGGGGGTGGGGGGTGTTCCTTCCCCCTCCTTCCCCCTGCCTCCTCTCTCTGGATCAGTGTGTAATGTTGGTAAGAGAAACAGCCCACCAGGCAGTCTGTTGTTTGCATTTGTCACAGCCGAGGGGGGGTGATTTGAGGATCGAGGGACGAGAAGGGGCGGCGCCCTGCTTGTTATTACTAGGGCTGTGTATTGGCAAGAATCTGGCGAGGTGATAGATATCATAATACAGGGGGGAACAATTCAATATATTGTGATATATTGCGATACTAAAAGCCAGGCGGTATATACGTATATTGCGATTTTCTTTCAAAGCTAATTTTAGGAAAACTGTCACAGTATAAAGACACAATACCATCTGAATAAAAATAAGTCACCATGTGAAATGGCTGTCATGGGGACTAACATCATTACACATGAATACAATTGAGCTCATTGGATGCACAAGAGTCTCAGCTTTCCAGTAATACCCAATTTATGCAATTCTAAGACTGTTTAGGGACGCCAGTATGCAGAAATATTCAAATACACCATTGTAGAATAGGTGAAAATAATACATTTGTACTGCATGCAAAAAACTGCATGTTTTTTTTGCCCCAAACTGCATGTGATTATCATAAAGTGGGCATGTCTGTAAAGAGGAGACTCGTGGGTACCAATAAAACCCATTTTCATTCACATATCTTGAGGTCAGAGGTCAAGGGACCCCTTTGAAAATGGCCATGGCAGTTTTTCCTTTCCAAAATTTAGCGCAAGTTTGGAGCGTTTTTTAACCTCTGTCGCGACAAGCTAGCATGACATGGCTGGTATCAATGGGTCCCTTAGATTTTGTAGTTTCATACGATACCAGTATCTTCACTCTAGCTTTAATAATGAGCCTGCTACAACTTCCGAAACATGAATTGCGTTAAAGAAATTAGTCATCACGTTAATTAAGACAGCCCCAGTATCGATATTTTCTTACACCCCTAGTTATCACTACATTTATTAACGACTAGATTATAGAGGAGATGTATAGCAGAGCCAGTGGTCCTGCTCGTCATACTCCCTTGTAACAACTGTGCAAATTCTCCTCTGGCTATGTACCAATCTGCTGCAATGCTTTGTTTGTTAAGGTATTTATTTGGTTGGTTCAGCTGCTCCTCGGTTGCTTTGGGCTATGTACGTCTGTGTGTGGTGTTCTCACGGCCATTATAGCCACATTACTAACATGACGTCTTTGTGTGTACAGTATGTGTCAGGAAATGGCTTACAACCTGTGTAATGCTGCATGGGACTGTGTCTCGATCAGTGCGTAGTGTGTAAAACCGGGAGACACGCAGAGACGAGTCCAGATCCTCACCATGCTGTGTGTGGGTGTATAGAATATCAATGTCCTGCTGAGCTCTCTCACTGTGTGTGTGTGTGTGTGTGTGTGTGTGTGTGTGTGTGTGTGTGTGTGTGTGTGTGTGTGTGTGTGTGTGTGTGTGTGTGTGTGTGTGTGTCTGCTGTGAGGTGGCTCTTAAGGTGTTTCCATGTCTGTCTGGATTATTTGTGTGCGTGCATACTGTGCATTGCTTGTTTGATTGATTGTGGCTGAAAGCGGAGTAATGACTGTGTCTCCTTGTCTCGGCCCTCTCTCCGTCTCTTATGGTCAGTCCCTGCTCCTTCACGCCTGTGTTTCCTTTTTTGTGCGTTGCCTCGCAGAACGGTAGCCCTCTCCGTCTTCCTGCCGTGTCGTTTGAAGTGTTTTTCGCTCAGCCTTCTGTTCCTGCTCCGTTCTCACCTTGTGTGGAGTCAATGGGAAGTCCCCGAAGACCGCTTCGCTCAACCGCATTGCCGTGCGTGGGAGGAGAGTGGGCACTACCGCCCATTTACCTCCCTTTTAATTTATTGCTCTATTGAGAGAGTGACTCACATATATTGTATCATTATTTAGAAATCTGTTCGCTCACTACTCATGCACTTGCCTTTCTAGTGCAGTGTAGGCACACATGAGAGGAGCTGTGTTTCCCTTTTCTCTGCAGTCTGTGTCTTTCAGTATAGCATAACGTATACGTACAGTAAGAGATAGATGGTTATGATAAATAGATTTGCTTTTGCAGCACTTAAAGGGATTCTGTGCCACTTCCCTGGAGGAAGAGGAAGTGATAGAAAAAGTTACGACAAAAAAAAAATAACCAAAAGGAAGAGGAAGAAAGTAAGGTTGGGGGGAGGGGGGGAGCGTAAAAAAAAAGGTGATGGAGGAGGGAGATATAAGGCAGCG